>QNTS01006072.1:29324-51799 GCA_003317085.1 Hucho hucho
ATACAGTGGGGCAAAAAAGTATTTAGTCAGCCACCAATTGTGCAAGTTCTCCAACTTAAAAAGATGAGAGAGGCCTGTAATTTTCATCATAGGTACACTTCAACTATGACAGACGAAATGAGAAAAAGAAATCCAGAAAATCACATTGTAGGATTTTTAATTTATTTATTTGCAAATTATGGTGGAAAATAAGTATTTGGTCAATAACAAAAGTTTATCTCAATACTTTGTTATATACCCTTTGTTGGCAATGACAGAGGTCAAACGTTTTCTGTAAGTCTTCACAAGGTTTTCACACACTGTTGCTGGTATTTTGGCCCATTCCTCCATGCAGATCTCCTCTAGAGCAGTGATGTTTTGGGGCTGTCGCTGGGCAACACAGACTTTCAACTCCCTCCAAAGATTTTCTATGGGGTTGAGATCTGGAGACTGGCTAGGCCACTCCAGGACCTTGAAATGCTTCTTACGAAGCCACTCCTTCGTTGCCCGGGCGGTGTGTTTGGGATCATTGTCATGCTGAAAGACCCAGCCACGTTTCATCTTCAATGCCCTTGCTGATGGAAGGAGGTTTTCACTCAAAATCTCACGATACATGGCCCCATTCATTCTTTCCTTTACACGGATCAGTCGTCCTGGTCCCTTTGCAGAAAAACAGCCCCAAAGCATGATGTTTCCACCCCCATGCTTCACAGTAGGTATGGTGTTCTTTGGATGCAACTCAGCATTCTTTGTCCTCCAAACACGACGAGTTGAGTTTTTACCAAAAAGTTCTATTTTGGTTTCATCTGACCATATGACATTCTCCCAATCCTCATCTGGATCATCCAAATGCTCTCTAGCAAACTTCAGACGGGCCTGAACATGTACTGGCTTAAGCAGGGGGACACGTCTGGCACTGCAGGATTTGAGTCCCTGGCGGCGTAGTGTGTTACTGATGGTAGGCTTTGTTACTTTGGTCCCAGCTCTCTGCAGGTCATTCACTAGGTCCCCCCGTGTGGTTCTGGGATTTTTGCTCACCGTTCTTGTGATCATTTTGACCCCACGGGGTGAGATCTTGCGTGGAGCCCCAGATCGAGGAAGATTATCAGTGGTCTTGTATGTCTTCCATTTCCTAATAATTGCTCCCACAGTTGATTTCTTCAAACCAAGCTGCTTACCTATTGCAGATTCAGTCTTCCCAACCTGGTGCAGGTCTACAATTTTGTTTCTGGTGTCCTTTGACAGCTCTTTGGTCTTGGCCATAGTGGAGTTTGGAGTGTGACTGTTTGAGGTTGTGGACAGGTGTCTTTTATACTGATAAGTTCAAACAGGTGCCATTAATACAGGTAACGAGTGGAGGACAGAGGAGCCTCTTAAAGAAGAAGTTACAGGTCTGTGAGAGCCAGAAATCTTGCTTGTTTGTATGTGACCAAATACTTATTTTCCACCATAATTTGCAAATAAATTCATTAAAAATCCTACAATGTGATTTTCTGGATTTTTTTCCCTCGTTTTGTCTGTCATAGTTGAAGTGTACCTATGATGACAATTACAGGCCTCTCTCATCTTTTTAAGTGAGAGAACTTGCACAATTGGTGGCTGACTAAATACTTTTTTGCCCCACTGTAGATGGCATCATGAGGACGGAAAATTAAGGGATATATTGTAGCAACATCTCAAGACATCAGTCAGGAAGTTAAAGCTTGGTCGCAAATGGGTCTTCCAAATGCACAATGACCCCAAGCAGACTTCCAAAGTTGTGGCAAAATGGCTTAAGGACAACAAAGTCAAGGTATTGGAGTGGCCATCACAAAGCCCTGATCTCAATCCTATAGAAAATGTGTTGGCAGAACTGAAAAAGCGTGTGTGAGCAAGGAGGCCTACAAACCTGACTCAGGTACACCAGCTCTGTCAGGAGGAATGGGGCAAAATTCACCCAACTTATTGTGAGAAGCTTGTGGAAGGTTACCCAAAACGTTTGACCCAAGTTAAACAATTTAAAGGCAACGCTACCAAATACTAATTGAGTGTATGTAAACTTCTGACCCACTGGGAATGTGATGAAAGAAATACAAGCTGAAATAAATCATTCTCTACTATTATTCTGATATTTCACATTCTTAAAATAAACTGGTGATCCTAACTGACCTAAGACAGGGAATTTTTACTAGGATTAAATGTCAGGAATTGTGAAAAACTGAGTTTAAATGTATTTGGCTAAGGTGCGTGTCATCTTCCGACTTCAACTATAGGTCCTGGATGGCAAGAAGCTTGGCCCCAGGTCAGATGCCGAGCAGTTGCCATACCAGGCAGTGATGCAAGCTGTAGAACCTTTTGAGTATCTGAGGACCCATGTCAAATCTTTTCAGACTCCTGAGGGGCAATAGGTTTTGTTGTGCCCTCTTCTTGATTGTCTTGGTGTGCTTGGACCATGTCAGTTTGTTGGTGACGTGAACACCAAGGAACTTGAAGCTCTCAACCTGCTCCACTACAGCCCTGATGAGAATGTGGGCGTGCTCATACGCTTATTCCACATTTTACACACAATACCCCGTAACGACAAAGGGAAAACATGTTTTTGGAAATATTTGCAAATGTATTGAAAATGAAATAGAGAAATATCTAATTTACATAAATATTCACGTCCCTGTGTCAATACATTGTAGAAGCACCTTTGGCAGCTATTACAGCTGTGAGTCTTTCTGGGTGAGTCTATAAGAGTTTTCCACACCTGGAATGTGCAACATTTGCACATTATTCTTTTTCTTTGCTAGACAACCATTTTCATGTCTTGACATATATATTCAAGTAGATCTAAGTCAAAACTGTAACTCAGCCACTATTCACTGTCATCTTAGTAAGCAACTCCTGTGTATATTTGGCCTTATGTTTTAGGTTATTGTCCTGCTGAAAGGTGAATCCATCTCTGTGTCTGGTGGAAAGCAGACTGAACTAGGTTTTCCTCTAGGATTTTGCCTGTGCTTAGCTCCATTCCGTTTATTTTTTATCCTGAAAATCTCCCCAGTCCTTAACAATTACAAGCATACCTATAATATGATGCAGCCATCGCAATGATTGGACATATGGAGAGTGGTACTCAGTAATGTGTTGTATTGGATTTGTCCCAAACATAACACTTTGTATTCAGAACAAAAAGTTAATTGCTTTGGCACGTTTTGTTGCAAACAGGATGCATGTTTTGGAATATTTGTAATCTATATAACTTGTTTGGAATGATTGGAATGAAAGAACAAAGTGCAATGAACTACTTCAATGTCTGCTTTTTTATTATATCTACCAACAGGTGCCCTCCTTTGCGAGGCATTGGAAAATCTCTTTGTGGTTGAATCTGTGTTTGAAATTCACTGCACGACTGAGGGACCTTTTCAGATAATTGTATGTGTGGGGTACAGAGATGGGGTAGTAGTCAATAAAACAATAAACTTATGTGAGTTGTTAAGCACATTTTTACTCCTGAACATATTGAGGCCATAACAAAGGGGTTGAAAACTTATTGACTCAAGACATTTCAGCTTTTCATAATTTTTTTTAATCAATTTAATATTCAACTTGGAAAGAGTCAAGGGAAGTGTAAACTTTCTGAATGCTGTGTTGTAGATTTCAAGAAGTTGTTTGATGCTGTTCTTGATATAAGTATAGATTTATATAGATTAAAGAACAATCTAATGGGCTGTATCCCATTACTGGATACTAACACTGCTCTGGGAATATCTGCTCATTTTTACTAACAGAAGTGACTTTTCGTAGCAGGTTAAGAGAACTCACGCACGGGTTTAGGAGAATTAACGTTGTAGGTTGGAAGAACTACATTAAGTCCAGGAAAATAGTTAGGGTTAGCTAAAATGGAAGAATTATCCTGTACGCGACTTAAAAATATCTAGATATAACCAGGTCTGCCCTGAGAACAGTCTTGGTTTCAGGTAATGCGATTCTGCTACTAGTGTCAGTGTTGTTTGGTTTTGTTCCTGTTCTTCCGGCAGGTTCTCCAGAGGATCCTGATCAGGAGCCCAGTGGAGAGCAAGACTCCTCCCCCGGCAGCCAGCAGCAGTAGCAGCACGTCCACAGAGTGGTAAGAGTACCAGGGCATCCTGTTGGCCGACGTACGGAGGTGAGGCGCCCCCTTGTGACGCATCACAAACTCCAACCAGAAGATGGCCTTGTCCATGGGCTTGATGGGCTGGTCCCTGTGCAGGCGGGACAGCCTCTGCATGTTCTCCCTGTAGGGGGCGTGGGTGAGCACCTGGTTCAGAGCCTGTTGGAAACTGGGTCCGTTGAACATGGCCAGCTCTAGGATCTTGGCAGCGCCTCTCTCCTGCAGACGCAGAAGGTTGTCATACTGGTCGAAGAACAGGGGTATCCCCAGCACTGGGGTGCCGTGGTAGATAGCCTCCTGGACCCCGTTGGTTCCTCCATGGGCCACAAAGGCTCTGGTCTGGGGGTGACCTAGGAGGTCTTTCTGGGGCATCCAGTCCACCAGAAGGGTGTTGTTGCCCAGAGTGGAGGGCATCTTGCCCAGGTGCCTCCAGATCACCTTAGATAGAGGAAGATGACATTACTTTCTGTTTAAATAACCTCTCATTTACGTCACTTACATTGCAGAGAGCTTTACATATAAATGCTGATAATCAAAAACAATCAGGATACCTTCTGAGGCAGCTTGGCGAACACACTGGCGATCTGGTCTGTGATATCAACAGGAAGTTCTTTGACAAGAGTCCCCAGAGACATGACGATCACCCCATGCTCCCCGGCACTCTGGACAAACTCCTCCAGCTCTGGAGGCAGGGGCTGGGCCGGCTTGCACTGGAACCCCCCCATGTAGATGACGTTGGGCATGGTGGGGCGGGGGAAGTCAAACACAAAGTCAGACCTCATCAGCCACATGTCAGCCTCCTGGATCACGGAGATGATGTCACAGTCCCCTTCGAAGTACTTAGAGCAAATTGCGTCATAAATTGGCCCAACTATGAACCTCTGCTGAAACACGATGATGCTGTAGTAGAGCATGTTTTGGACCCGTTGGACGAAGGTCATCTTGTCAGTGAACCCAGACCCTGGGACCGGGATGTAGGACAGGGGAGAAGGGGCGATGGCAAAATGGCCCTCCCCACTGGTGATCCAACGGGCGTTGAGCACCACAGGCAGTTTGAGGTAGTGGGCCATCAGCAGCCCTCCAGCGATGTTAGGGTCGGTGAGCATCATGTCATACTGAGCGTCCTGGAGACTCTTCATCAGCTCCTTGTCATCGAAAATGCGAGCCAGCATCTCGCAGCCCAGGAAGTGGGCTTCTTCTATCATGCTGAGGAAGTCCTTGGTTAGTTGGAAGAACTTCAGCGCCGATACCCCCTCTCTCTGAGCCTGAATTTAGATATTAAACAGAGATTGAATGCCTGTTTGACAAAAATAAATGGATGTCTGGCTGGCTTGCTGGATGGTTGATTGGATGGTTTGCTGGCTGGATAGATGGATCAACCAATCAACCAGTCTTAAAGACTCATCAAACCTTTATGTGCTTCTGTAGGTACGTTATGAAGACATACCTTTGGGTTCTTCTGTAGGCACGTTATGAAGACATACCTTCATGTGCTTCTGTAGGCACGTTACGAAGACATACTTTCATGTGCTTCTGTAGCTACGTCATGAAGACATATACCTTCAGGTCTTCTGTACTGTACCTACATTATGAAGACATATACCTTAATGTGCTTCTGTAGGCATGTTACGAAGATATACCTTCAGGTCTTCTGTACTGTAGCTACACTATGAAGACATATACCTTCAGGTTCTTCTGTACTGTAGCTACACTATGAAGACATATACCTTCAGGTTCTTCTGTACTGTAGCTACATTATGAAGACATATACCTTCAGGTTCTTCTGTACTGTAGCTACATTATTAAGACATATACCTTAATGTGCTTCTGTAGGCATGTTACGAAGATATACCTTCAGGTCTTCTGTACTGTAGCTACATTATGAAGACATATACCTTCAGGTTCTTCTGTACTGTAGCTACACTATGAAGACATATACCTTCAGGTTCTTCTGTACTGTAGCTACATTATGAAGACATATACCTTCAGGTTCTTCTGTACTGTAGCTACACTATGAAGACATATACCTTCAGGTTCTTCTGTACTGTAGCTACATTATGAAGACATATACCTTCAGGTTCTTCTGTACTGTAGCTACACTATGAAGACATATACCTTCAGGTTCTTCTGTACTGTATCTACATTATGAAGACATATACCTTAATGTGCTTCTGTAGCTACGTCATGAAGATATATACCTTCAGCTTCTTCTGTACTGTATCTACATTATGAAGACATATACCTTCAGGTTCTTCTGTACTGTATCTACATTATGAAGACATATACCTTCAGTTGCTTCTGTAGGAAGATTTCGATGAAACTGTATAAGTTATCTTTCTCCTTGATGGTGATGGAGGTGTATAGAGGTGACTCCTCAGTGATGTACCAGCTGGTAGAGGGTCTGACCACTGTGATGGTGTGGCCTCTGGCATGGAGCTCCTCGATCAGTACCTACACATTGGTGACGTTAGTAAGCTCACAAGGGGCTGCTATTAAATCAGAGGCATGTTGTAGAGAGCGGTCAACAATGTGCCTTTCAAAAGGCATTAATCCTTTAAAAGGCGTCAATCTAAGTAACATAAGAAAAATGTCTGCATCAAAATCTGTCAGTTTAAACTAGAGATATCATGAGCTGCGTCTCAATCCACCGCGTCTGCCTAGGTCAGCCTTCCGCATCTGCGGTGGAAGTTGGCCGAGCTACAGCAGTGTTTGTCAGATCATGAGAGACATCCCAAAACCGGTCTTCTCACGAAAAACGTCTGTAGGGTCCCAACGGTTTTGACCTACAAACTATTATGACCGCTCTATGGAAAGATGACTCTCACGAACACCATGGTGTTCTCTTCTTTGTTCTATTCCAACAAGTGCAATGGGACTCGTCTGAAGCTAACCCATACAAGCGAATGGAAGTACGAAGGTAATTTGAAGGGGTCCTATAATTCAACATCAGTTAGCTACCTGATTCACGGTATCACCATCTTAAAACGATTCCATATGTTAGATCAGTAGTCTCATTGAGATGCAGGGTTCTTCAATTCCAGTCCTGGAGGGCCGAAACTCTTCTGGTTTTTTGTTTCTACCTGCTGGTTAGCTTCATTCGCCTGGTGACCCAGGTCTGAATTAGTCCCCGTTTTCGCCCTCCAGGACCAGAATTGAAGAACACTGAAAAAAAAGAGATGTTTTTGCAGTAGAGATCAGGAGGACGTTCAGTTCGCTTCAACAGTTTTTATGTTGTGTGACGGTTTGTACAGAATGACACGTTTCCCCTAAAACGGTGCACACCGTTCTTCAAAAGATTTTGAAGTACTTTTGCTCCCGTTTGGTGGGTGTGGCCTGATTAATATGGTTGTGACGATTTGAAATCGCAAAACTTGTGCATATGGTAAAAGCCCGCTGGCAGAGGTTGCTATAGTACTGAAAATCCGTAATTAAGAAAAAGTACTGTTACTTAGATTGTACTTTACTCTGGTAAAAGTAAGAAACTACTCAAGTAAAAAACAATCCGGTCAGAAAACTACTTCAGTACAAATTTTTTACTCTGTGTGCAAACAAAAACGGATTGATTTGAAATATTAAAATTATTCATAACTTGGTATTTGTAGCAAGATTCTGTTGTGTTTGGCTAGCGGTGTTTCCTTAGTCTAGTGTATGCTACAATGTACAGCCAAGGGTGGAAAAAGTACTACTTGAGTAAATGTCTAAAAGTTTATGTTTTAAATGTACTTAAGTGCAGTGGTGTAAAAAGTATTAAAATGTCATACTTGAGTAAAAGTAAAAAGTAAACGTAAAACACATCAAATTTATTTCATTAAGCAAACCAAGTGGAACAATTGTATTTTATTTAAAAGAAATGTACAGACAGCTAGGGGCACACTCCAACACTCAGACATAATTTATAAATGCAGTATTTTTGGTTTAGTGAGCGCCAGAACAGAGACAGTAGGGACGACAACGCGTTATATTGATAGGTGTGTGAATTGGACCATGAGCATTCAATATGTAACGAGTACTTTTGGGTGTCAGGGAAAGTGTATGGAGTAAAAATTGCATAATTTTCTTTAGGAATGTAGTGGCGTATAAGTAAAAGTTGTCAAAGATACAAATAGTAAAGTATAGATACACACCAAAAGTACTTAAGTAGTAATCCAAACTATTTTTTACTGTGTACAACGACGTACATATGATGAGTTTGATACAAATCATCATGATATCATTATGGCAGGTAGGTGTAATTTGCAGTCAACATTTTATTTGGTATTTTTTTGGGGGGGGAAATTTTTAGCCTTAGAAAATTTAATTCAAACAGCGCAAGATGACTGAATTGCGTATCACAAAGATTTAACCAAGACTTCAGGTCAAACTTTTTTAAATATAATGGTTTAAATACACAATGTTGCCTTAGCATTTACTGGTAGATTTCATACATTCTTTCCTACACTCTTAGAAAAAGGGTTCCAAAAGGGTTCTTCGGCTGTCCCCATAGGAGCACCCTTTTTTGGTTCCAGGTAGAACCCTTTTTGGTTCACGGAATAACCTTTTTGGGTTCCATGTAGAACCCTCTGTGGAAAAAGAGGTTCTACATGGAACCCAAAACGTTCTACCTGGAACCAAAAAGGGTTCCTCAAAGGGTTCTCCCATGTTGACAGCCGGAAAAACCTTTTTGGATTAGCGCCTTTTTTCTAAGAGTGTACCAACCCGACCGCTGTCGTTCTTTTGTGAGCTGCTCCACGGACAACCAGTTGAGAGCTGCAGGCTCTTGCTGCCTGAGACAGCTTATTCTGCTAAGGCTGTGTGCAGGCACGCGTGTGATTAATGATCTACATAATGAACTAATAGCTTCGGGAAGTTGTGTTTTTTCATCAATTATATAGCCTAGATTGAAAATAGCAATATAACAATATATATACAGTGCCAGCCAAAAGATTGGACACACCTACTCATTCAAGGGTTTTTCTTTATTTTTACAATTTTTTACACTGTAGAATAATAGTGAAGTCTTCAAAACTATGAAATAACACATATGGAATCATCTAGTAACAAAAAAAGTGTTAAACAAATCCAAAAATATGTTATATTTGAGATTCTTCTAAGGAGCCACTTTTTGCCTTGATGACAGCTTTGCACACTCTTGGCATTTCTCTCAACTAGATTCATGAGGTAGTCACTTGGAATACATAATTAATTTGTGGAATTTCTTTCCCTCTTAATGCGTTTGAGCCAATCAGTCGTGTTGTGACAAGGTAGGGGTGGTATTCAGATGATAGCCCTATTTGGTAAAAGACCAAGTTCATATTATGGCAAGAACATCTCAAATAAGCAAAAAGAAATGACAGCCCGTCACTACTTTAAGACATGAAGGTCCGTCAATGCGGAGAATTTCAAAAAACATTGTGCAGTCGCAAAAACCATCAAGCGCTGTGATGAAACTGGCTCTCATGAGGACCGCCACAGGAAAGGAAGACCCAGAGTTACCTCTGCTGCAGAGGATAAGTTCATTAGAGTTACCAGCCTCAGAAAATGCAGCCCAAATAAATGCTTCACAGAGTTCAAGTAACAGGCACATCTCAACATCCACTGTTCAGAAAATAATGCGTGAATTAGGCCTAAATGGTCGAATTGCTGCAAAGAAACCACAACTAAAGGACACCAATAATAATAAGAGACTTGCTTGGGCCAAGAAACAAGAGCAATGGACATTAGACCGGTGGAAATCTGTCCTTGGAGTCCAAATTTTTGATTTTTCGTTCCAACTGCCGTGTCTTTGTGAGACGCAGAGTAGGTGAACAGATGATCTCTGCATGTGTAGTTCCCACCGTGAAGCATGGAGGAGGAGGTCTGATGGTGTGGGGGTGCTTTGCTGGTGACACTGTCTGTGATTTATTTAGAATTCAAGGCACACTTAACCAGCATGGCTACCACAGCATTCTGCAGCGATACGCTATCCCATCTGGTTTGAACTTAGGGGGACTATCACTTGTTTTTCAACAGGACAATGACCCAACACACCTACAGACTGTGTAAGGGCTATTTGACCAAGAAGGAGAGCGATGGAGTGCTGCATCAGATGACCTGGGGTGAGTTGGACCGCAGAGTGAAGGAACAGCAGCATATGTGGGAACTCCTTCAAGACTGTTGGAAAAGTATTCCAGGTGAAGCTGGTTGAGAGAATGCCAAGAGAGTGCAAAGCTGTTATCAAGGCAAAGGGTGGCTACTTTGAAGAATCTCAAATATAAAATATATTTTGATTTGTTGAACACTTTTTTGGTTACTACATGATTCCATATGTGTTATTTCATAGTTTTGATGTCTTCACTATTATTCTATAAAGTAGAAAATAGTACAAATAAAGAAAAACCCTTGAAGGAGTTGTTGTGTCCAATCTTTTGACTGGTACTGTATATATACAGTGTATATATATATATATGTATATATATAACAAATTCAAGCAGGCCACTAACGTGGATGACTGACTGGCCGGAAAGTTTCCATTAACCTCAGCGGGCAGTTCTGTATGTCGAGCCCTGCGACATAATATATAATAATATATGAATTATTAAATAATATACTGTGTGTATATATATATATATATATATATATATATATATATATATATATATATATATAAACCTATGTAACTGGAGTGATTCGGTAAAACGTAACTAAGTAAACAGTAAGTTGCAGTTTATGACATAGTCAAACAAGCCCGCCTGGCACCTACTACCCTACCCTGTTCAAGGGAACTGAAATCTTTTGACATGCCCATTCACCCTCTGAATGGCACACATACACAATCCATGTCTCAAATTGTCTCAAGGCTTAAAAATCCATCCTTCAACTGTCTCCTTCCCTTCATCTAAACTGATTGAAGTCCATTGAACAGGTGAGATCAATAAGGGATCATATCTTTCACCTGGATTCACCTGGTCAGTCTATGTCATGGAAAGAGCAGGTGTTCCTAATGTTTTGTTCACTCAGTGTTTAATAAACTATGGTAAATTCTGGTAGATTTTAGAAAATTCCCAGATTTTTCAGAAATCCTGGTTGGATTCCCGACATCAGAAGGGAATAATCAGCAGGAAATGTTTGTAAAGTTAACAGAATGCTAGACAGACACAACATTGAGCACCTTCATGTTGACCCAGTGGCTTCCATCGACAGGGAAGACCAGGACTTTTCCTCCATGGCAGAACGGTGCAGGAAAGAGCAGGAGAAATGACACCAGACTTAGAAACGACAGGTCTCCCCAGAGAGAGCTGGAACGCATTGTGTCTACGCTGAGAGGAAAAAGAGGACAAATGTCACTTGTTTTTCAACTAGTCACCTCTAGACGTAAAATACTTTATTGACCTGAAAGCCTATCAAGTCTTGCACTCATGCAACGTATAGTTGTATCTTTTATACATTTAGATAACATAACGGTGAAGCTTAATTAGCTGTCATCTACTTGTGTCAATAAGTTAATTAGAGTGTATTGTCTGCACAGCTTTATAACACTTTTACACAACAACAAACTACTTGAGTGTAGGTGAATAAGAATACGCATTAAGAGTTGGCTTACCGGTGCTATAGAGTCCATACAGCACTAACAAGGCTCTGCAGGGGACTGCAAACGGTTACATATCGGTTGGCAATACTTTGAACTTTTGCAGGTTCAAACTCCTCCTGATAGTACAGAAGTCCTGTCATAGCCCAGGTAGATGATTTATAAACAGATAGTGGTGCCTCCCAAACGGCACTAGTTTTGACCAGGGTCCTCAGGGCTCTGGTCAATTTAGTAGACTATTGTAGGGTATAGGATGCCGTTTGGGATGCAAACCACTATATGGGCAATAACAGTTCAGGTAAAACACACCTGTCACATAACTGACCTCTCACCCAATTGAAATGCCTACTTATCATTGAGACAATCATTAGCATATACGATTGTGGCCATCTCTAGTCTAACTCCAGGTAGTAGTAATGTAAAGAAAATATTCACTTGAATGTGTAAAACGTTTTGTTGTGTTACAGTCTGAATTTAACATGGATTAAATTGAGATTTTTGTGGGTTTGGGATGCAACCACCTTATGGGCAATAACACTAGTGAGTCCAGGTAAAATACACCTGTCACATTTTAAATGCCTACTTATCCTTGATACAATCATTACCATATACGATTGTGGTCATCTCTTTTAGAGGTGGGGGGGACATAATTATAATTTTGTAATATTTAATACCATTAATACCAGTCAGGATGCTCTCGATGGTGCAGCTGTAGAACGTTTTGAGGATCTGATGACCCATGCCAAATCTTTTCAACTCCTGAGAGGGGGAATAGGTTTTGTCGTGCCCGCTTCACGACTGTCTTGGTGTGCTTGGACCATGTTAGTTTGTTGGTGGACACCAAGGAACTTGAAGCTCTCAACCTGCTCCACTGCAGCCCCGTCGATGAGAATGGGGGCGTGCTCGGTCCTCCTTTTCCTGTAGTCCACAATCATCTCCTTTGTCTATACGCAACAGCAACCATAGCTAATGAAGTCACTGAAACCCTTAATTACAAAGAGTTGCAGTCTGTTTTAGGCATGGGTGGCCAGTAATAAGCTGGTCCTGAACATCTCTAAAACTAAAAACATTGTATTTGGTACTAAGTTCTAGGCCTCAGATGAATCTGGTAATGAATGGTGTGGCTGTTGAACAAGTTGAGGAGACTAAATGACTTGGTGTTACCTTAGATTGTAAACAGTCATGGTCAAAACATATAGATTCAATGGTTGCAAAGATGGGGAAGACCATTGTCATGGTCTTCCAGTGTCTGGTGGAAAGCAGACTGATCCAGGTTTTTTCTCTAAGATTTTGCCTGTTTGTCACTCCATTACATAATTTTTTTTATCCTGAAAATATCCCCAGTCCTTAACAATTACAAGCATACCCATAACATAATGCAGCTAACACTATGCCTGAAAATATGGAGAGTGATACTCAGTAATGTGTTTTATTGGATTTGCCCCAAACATAACACTTTGTATTCAGTCTTGTTGCAAACAGGATGTATGGTTTGGAATATTTGTATTCTGTACAGGCTTCCTTATTTTCACTCTGTAAATTAGATTAGTATTGGGGAGTAACATACAATGTTGTTGATCCATCCTCAGGTCTTCTCTCACAGCTATTAAACGCTGTAACTGTTTTAAAGTCACCATTGGCCTCATGGTGAAATCCCTGAGTGGTTTCCTTCCTCTCCTGAAACTGAGTTAGGAAGGACGCCTGTATCTTTGTAGTGACTGGGTGTATTAATCCACCATCCAACTGAGTTAGGAAGGACGCCTGTATCTTTGTAGTGACTGGGTGTATTGATACACCATCCAACTGAGTTAGGAAGGACGCCTGTATCTTTGTAGTGACTGGGTGTATTGATACACCATCCAAAGTGTAATTAATAACTTCACCAAGCTCAAATGGATATTCAATATCAGATTTTTCATTTCTATCAATATTTGCCCTTCTTTACGAGGCATTGGAAAATCTCCCTGGTCTTTGTGGTTGAATCTGTGTATGAAATTCACTGTTCGACTGAGGGACCTTACAGATAAATGAATGTGTGGGGTATAGAGATAAGGCAGTCAGAAAAAATTATGTGAGTGAGTCCATTCAACTTATGTGAGTTGTTAAGCTCGTTTTTACTCCTGAACATGTTGAGGCCATAACAAAGGGGTTGAAAACTTATTGACTCAAGACATTTCAGCTTTTCATTTTTTTTATCAATTTAATATTCAGGCTGTAACACAGCAAAACTTGGAAAGAGTCAAGGGAAGTGTACTCTTTCTGAAGGCACTGTGGTTGCATGGAGAACTACATTAAGTCCAGGAAAATTGTTAGGGTTAGTTAAAATGGAAGAATTATCCTGTACACGACTTAAAAATATCTAGATATAACCAGGTCTGCCCTGAGAACAGTCTTGGTTTCAGGTAATGCGATTCTGCTACTAGTGTCAGTGTTGTTTGGTTTTGTTCCTGTTCTTCCGGCAGGTTCTCCAGAGGATCCTGATCAGGAGCCCAGTGGAGAGCAAGACTCCTCCCCCGGCAGCCAGCAGCAGTAGCAGCACGTCCACAGAGTGGTAAGAGTACCAGGGCATCCTGTTGGCCGACGTACGGAGGTGAGGCGCCCCCTTGTGACGCATCACAAACTCCAACCAGAAGATGGCCTTGTCCATGGGCTTGATGGGCTGGTCCCTGTGCAGGCGGGACAGCCTCTGCATGTTCTCCCTGTAGGGGGCGTGGGTGAGCACCTGGTTCAGAGCCTGTTGGAAACTGGGTCCGTTGAACATGGCCAGCTCTAGGATCTTGGCAGCGCCTCTCTCCTGCAGACGCAGAAGGTTGTCATACTGGTCGAAGAACAGGGGTATCCCCAGCACTGGGGTGCCGTGGTAGATGGCCTCCTGGACCCCGTTGGTTCCTCCGTGGGCCACAAAGGCTCTGGTCTGGGGGTGACCCAGGAGGTCTTTCTGGGGCATCCAGTCCACCAGAAGGGTGTTGTTGCCCAGAGTGGAGGGCATCTTGCCCAGGTGCCTCCAGATCACCTTATGTAGAGGAAGAAGACATTACTTTCTGTTTAAATAACCTCTCATTTACATCACTTACATTGCAGAGAGCTTTACATATAAATGCTGATAATCAAAAACAATCAGGATACCTTCTGAGGCAGCTTGGCGAACACACTGGCGATCTGGTCTGTGATATCAACAGGAAGTTCTTTGACAAGAGTCCCCAGAGACATGATGATCACCCCATGCTCCCCGGCACTCTGGACAAACTCCTCCAGCTCTGGAGGCAGGGGCTGGGCCGGCTTGCACTGGAACCCCCCCATGTAGATGACGTTGGGCATGGTGGGACGGGGGAAGTCAAACACAAAGTCAGACCTCATCAGCCAGATGTCAGCTTTTTGGATCGCAGAGATGATGTCACAACCCTCTTCGAAGTACTTAGAGCAAATTGCGTCATAACTCGGCCCAACCATGAACCTCTGCTGAAACACGATGATGCTGTAGTAGAGCATGTTTTGGACCCGTTGGACGAAGGTCATCTTGTCAGTGAACCCCGACCCTGGGACCGGGATGTAGGACAGGGGAGAGGGGGCGATGGCAAAATGGCCCTCCCCACTGGTGATCCAACGGGCGTTGAGCACCACAGGCAGTTTGAGGTAGTGGGCCATCAGCAGCCCTCCAGCGATGGCAGGGTCGGTGAGCATCATGTCATACTGAGCGTCCTGGAGACTCTTCATCAGCTCCTTGTCGTCGAACATGCGAGCCAGCGTCTCGCAGGCCAGGAAGTGGGCTTCTGCTATCATGCTGAGGAACTCCTTGGTTAGTTGGAAGAACTTCAGCGCCGATACCCCCTCTCTCTGAGCCTGAATAAAGATATTAAACAGATATTGAATGCCTGTTTGACAAAATAAATGGCTGTCTGGCTGGATGGTTTATTGGCTGGTTTGCTGGCTGGATAGATGGATCAACTAATCAACCAGTCATGAAGACACATCAAACCTTCATGTGTAGGCACGTTATGAAGACATACCTTGATGTTCTTCTGTGCTATGTTATGAAGACATATACTTTCAGGTTCGTCAGTACTGCACCTATGTTATGATGTCAAGTACCTTCAGGTTCATCTGTGCTGTGTCTACATTATGAAGACATATACCTTCATGCGCTTCTATAGGCATGTTACGAAGACATACCTTCATGTTCTTCTGTAGGGACGTTACGAAGACATACTTTCAAGTGCTTCTGTAGGCACGTTATAAAGACATATACCTTCAGGTTCTTCTGTATCGAAGCTATGTTATGAAGACATATACCTTAAAGTGCTTCTGTAGGAAGGCCTCGAAGAAGCTGTATAAGGATTCTTTCTCCTTGATGGTGATGGAGGTGTATAGAGGTGACTCCTCAGTGATGTACCAGCTGGTAGAGGGTCTGACCACTGTGATGGTGTGGCCTCTGGCATGGAGCTCCTCGATCAGTACCTACACATTGGTGACGTTAGTAAGCTCACAAGGGGCTGCTATTAAATCAGAGGCATGTTGTAGAGAGCGGTCAACAATGTGCCTTTCAAAAGGCATTAATCCTTTAAAAGGCGTCAATCTAAGTAACATAAGAAAAATGTCTGCATCAAAATCTGTCAGTTTAAACTAGAGATATCATGAGCTGCGTCTCAATCCACCGCGTCTGCCTAGGTCAGCCTTCCGCATCTGCGGTGGAAGTTGGCCGAGCTACAGCAGTGTTTGTCAGATCATGAGAGACATCCCAAAACCGGTCTTCTCACGAAAAACGTCTGTAGGGTCCCAATGTTTTGACCTACAAACTAATATGACCGTTCTATTGAAAGATGACTCTCACGAACACGACGGTGTTCTCTGGTTTGAACTTCGTGGGACTACCATTTGTTTTTCAACAGGACAATGACCCAACACACTTACAGACTGTGTAAAAGCTATTTGACCAAGAAGGAGAGTGATGTAGTGCTGCATCAGATGACCTGGCGTCCACAATCACCCAACCTCAACCCAATTGAGATGGTTGGGATGAGTTGGGCTGCAGAGTGAAGGAAAAGCAGCCAACAAGTGCTCAGCATATGTGGGAACTCGTTCAAGACTGTTGGAAAAGCATTCCAGGTGAAGCTGGTTGAGAGAATGCCAAGTGTGTTTAAAGCTGTCATGAAGGTAAAGGAAACAGTTTGTTGCCATTTTTGACACACTCAAACAAGCGCGCCTGGCACCTACTACCATACCCTGTTCATGGAAACTTAAATCTTTTGACTTGCCCATTCACCCTCTGAATGGCACACATACACAATCCATGTCTTAATTGTCTCAAGGCTTAAAAATCCATCCTTCAACTGTCTCCTCCCCTTCATCTACACTGATTGAAGTCGATTGAACAGGTGAGATCAATAAGGGATCATATCTTTCACCTGGATTCACCTGGTCAGTCTATGTCATGGAAAGTCTATGCCCGGTTTCCGAGCTGGTCACGGGTGCACCTCAGCCACGCTCAAGGTACTAAACAATATCATAACCGCCATCGATAAATGACAGTACTGTGCAGCCATCTTCATTGACCTGGCCAAGGCTTTCGACTCTGTCAAATACCGTATTCTTATCGGCAGACTCAACAGCCTTGGGTTCTCAAATGACTGCCTCGCCTGGTTCACCAACTACTTCTCAGAAAGAGTTCAGTATGTCAAATCGGAGGGCCTGTTGTCCGGACCTCTGGCAGTCTCTATGGGGGTACCACAGGGTTAAATTCTCGGGCCGACTCTTTTCTCTGTATATATCAATGATGTCGCTCTTGCTGCGGGTGATTCCCTGATCCACCTCTACGCAGACGACACTATTCTGTATACTTCTGGCCCTTCTTTGGACGCTGTGTTAACAAACCTCCAAACGAGCTTCAATGCCATATAACACTCCATCCGTGGCCTCCGACTGCTCTTAAACGCTAGTAAAACGAAATACATGCTTTTCAACTGTTCACTCCAATTCAAAATTAAATCTAGAATCAGCTTCCTGTTTCGCAACAAGCCTCCTTCACTCACGCCGCCAATCATACCCTCGTAAAACTGACTATCCTACCGATCCTCGACTTCGGCGATGTCATTTACAAAATAGCCTCCAACTCTCTACTCAGCAAACTGGATGCAGTCTATCACAGTGCCATCCATTTTGTCACCGAAGCCCCATATACCACCCACCACTGCGACCTGTATTCTCTCGTTGGCTGGTCCTCGCTACATATTCGTTGCCAGACCCACTGGCTCCAGGTCATCTATACGTCTATGCTAGGTAAATCTCCGCCTTATCTCAGCTCACTGGTCACCATAGCAGCACCCACCCGTAGCATGCGCTCCAGCAGGTATATCTCACTGGTCACCATAGCAACACCCACCTGTAGCACGCGCTCCAGCAGGTATATCTCACTGGTCATCCCCAAAGCCAACACGTCTTTGGCCACCTTTCCTTCCAGTTCTCTGCTGCCAATGACTGGAACGAATTGCAAAGATCGCTGAAGTTGGAGACTTATATTTCCCTCACTTTAAACATCAGCTATCTGAGCAGATAACCGATCGCTGCAGCTCTACACAGCCCATCTGTAAATAGCCCATCCAATCTACCTACCTCATCCCCATATTGTTTTTATTTACTTTTCTGCTCTCTTGCACACCAGTATTTCTACTTGCACATCATCATCTGCACATCTATCACTCCAGTGTTAATTTGCTAAATTGTAATTACTTCGCTACTATGGTCTATCGCCTTACCTCCTCACGCCATTTGCGCACACTGTATATAGACTCTTTTTTCTATTGTATTATTGACTGTATGCTTGTTTATTCCATGTGTAACTCTGTGTTGTTATTTGTGTCGCACTGCTTTGCTTTATCTTGGCCAGGTCGCAGTTCTAAATTAGAACTCTCATCTAGATTACCTGGTTAAATAAAGGTGGGAAAAAAAATGGAAAGAGCAGGTGTTCCTAATGTTTTTAGAAAATTCCCAGATTTTTCAGAAATCCTGGTTGGATTCCCGACATCAGAAGGGAATAATCAGCAGGAAATGTTTGTAAAGTTAACAGAATGCTAGACAGACACAACATTGAGCACCTTCATGTTGACCCAGTGGCTTCCATCGACAGGGAAGACCAGGACTTTTCCTCCATGGCAGAACGGTGCAGGAAAGAGCAGGAGAAATGACACCAGACTTAGAAACGACAGGTCTCCCCAGGGAGAGCTGGAACGCATTGTGTCTACGCTGAGAGGAAAAAGAGGACAAAAGTCACTTGTTTTTCAACTAGTCACCTCTAGACGTAAAATACTTTATTGACCTGAAAGCCTATCAAGTCTTGCACTCATGCAACGTATAGTTGTATCTTTTATACATTTAGATAACATAACGGTGAAGCTTAATTAGCTGTCATCTACTTGTGTCAATAAGTTAATTAGAGTGTATTGTCTGCACAGCTTTATAACACTTTTACACAACAACAAACTACTTGAGTGTAGGTGAATAAGAATACGCATTAAGAGTTGGCTTACCGGTGCTATAGAGTCCATACAGCACTAACAAGGCTCTGCAGGGGACTGCAAACGGTTACATATCGGTTGGCAATACTTTGAACTTTTGCAGGTTCAAACTCCTCCTGATAGTACAGAAGTCCTGTCATAGCCCAGGTAGATGATTTATAAACAGATAGTGGTGCCTCCCAAACGGCACTAGTTTTGACGAGGGTCCTCAGGTCAATTTAGTAGACTATTGTAGGGTATAGGATGTCGTTTGGGATGCAAACCACTATATGGGCAATAACACTAGTGAGTTCAGGTAAAACACACCTGTCACATAACTGACTTCTCACCCAATTTAAATGCCTACTTATCATTGAGACAATCATTACCATATACGATTGTGGCCATCTCTAGTCTAACTCCAGGTAGTAGTAATGTACAGAAAATATTCACTTGAATGTAAAACGTTTTGTTTTGTTACAGTCCGAATTTAACATGGGTTAAATTGAGATTTTTGTGTCATAGTGGAATTCGGTTTTTAGATATATATTTTTAAACAAATTAATTAAAAATGAAAAGCTGAAATGTCTTGAGTAAATAAGTATTCAACCCCTTTGTTATGACAAGCCTCAATAAGTTCAGGAGTAAAAACTTTGCTTGACAAGTCACATAATAAGTGTTTAACATGATTTTTTAATGACTACCTCATCTCTGTACCCCACACATGCAATTATCTGTAAAGTCCCTCAGCCTTAATAAGTTCAGTAACAAACAAAACAAATCACATAATAAGTTGCATGGACTTATTCTGTGTACAATTATAATGGTGTCAATGCCGATGTGTGTAGCTGGTGTAAAAGTCAGGCGCAGGAAAGCAGAGATGAGTCAACAACGTATTTAATAAAATACGGAAAAAAGGTAACAAATCCAACGTGCCTACAGAAGCATATGAATGTACACTGTATACGCAAAAGTACGTGGATTTGGCTATTTTAGCGACACCCATTGCTGGCAGGTGTATAAAATAGATTATGCAGCCATGCAATCTCCATAGACAAACAGACCTAAATCCAATTGAGATGTTGTGGCAGGACCTTAAGCGAGCCTTTCCTGCTCGAAGACCCACAAATGTTGCTGAGTTAAAGGGGATTTCACCCTGGCTCTGCCACAACATGTAGCCATTACCATATTAACAACGTTACGTTTTTGTCATAAACATCCAAACCACAAGTTAGAACGAGCACGATTTCATTTCACTGGTAGAATCAGGAGGTTTCAACTTGCTGTGTTTTCGTGTTCTCATAGTGAACCACGTCACTCATAGTGAATGCAGACATTGCCCCGCAGGGCGTGCCAACAAACTTAGATGGTGGTATGAGGTGTTGTTTAGTTGGGCTCAGAACTTCTCTAGGTGAGATAGTTTTTTTTAAACGTTGTTTTTTCACTAACGTTTGTCTTCATGCCTGTGTGGTGTTCTGTGCCTGGCTTTGTTAAATTAAATTTTGGAATGTTGTATCGGTTTTGTCCATCTCTGAGTGATGTTCTCTTGATTCCCTGGAACATTTCATGTTTTCATGTGTATCTGAGTTATTGGCCTGGAGGTGTGTTGGGACATTGTCCTGTTGAAAAACAAATTATAGTCCCACTAAGTGCAAACCAGATGAGAGTATATTTATATAAATGTTTTATTTAACTAGGCATGTCAGTTAAGAACAAATTCTGATTTACAATGACAGCCTAACCTGGCAATGCTGGGCCAATTGTGCACCACCCTATGGGACATGCAATCACAGCCAGATGTGATGAAGCCTAGATTCGAATCAGGTACTGCAGTGACACTGAGCTGCAGTGTCTTAGACCACTGCGCCACTCGGGAGCCCCAAATATACAACGTAACAAAATGTAGAAAAAAGTCAAATATATATGCACTACCGTTCAAAAGTTTGGGGTCACTTAGAAATGACCTTGTTTTTGAAAGATTTCTTCTTTTTTTTCGTCCATTAAAATAACATCAAATTGATCAGAAATACAGTGTAGACATTGTTAATGTTGTAAATGATTATCGTAGTTTGAAACGGAAGATTCTTTATGGAATATCCACATAGGCGTACAGAGTCCCATTATCAGCAACCATCACTCATGTGTTCCAATGACACGTTGTGTTAGCTATTCCAAGTTTATAATTTTAAAAGGCTAATTGATCATTAGAAAAACCTTTTGCAATTATGTTAGCACAGCTGAAAACTGTTGACCTGATTAAAGAAGCAATAAAACTGGCCTTCTTTAGACTAGTTGAGTATCAGGAGCATCAGCATTTGTGGGTTCGATTACAGGCTCAAAATGGCCAGAAACAAAGAACTTTCCTCTGAAACTCGTCAGTCTATTGAAGGCTATTCCATGCAAGAACATTCCAAAAAACGGAAGATCTCGTACAACCTTGTGTACTACTCCCTTCACAGAACAGCACAAACTGGCCCTAACCAAAAAAGAAAGAGGAGTGGGAGGCCCCGGTGCACAAATGAGCAAGAGGACAAGTACGTTAGAGTGTCTAGTTTGAGAAACAGACGCCTCACAAGTCCTCAACTGGCAGCTTCATTAAATAGTACCCGCAAAACACCAGTCTCAACATCAACAGTGAAGAGGCGACTCCGGGATGCTGGCCTTCTAGGCAGAGTTCCTCTGTCCAGTGTCTGTGTTCTTTTGCTTATCTTAATCTTTTCTTTTTATTGGCCAGTCTGATATATGGCTTTTTCTTTGCAACTCTGCCTAGAAGGGTGGTTGAATTAGTAGTGACGAATAGTGCTGGTATCACGTAGGGTGGTTGAATTAGCAGTGACGAATAGTGCTGGTATCACGTAGGGTGGTTGAATTAGCAGTGATGAATAGTGCTGGTATCACGTAGGGTGGTTGAATTAGCAGTGATGAATAGTGCTGGTGTCATGTAGGGTGGTTGAATTAGCAGTGATGAATAGTGCTGGTATCACGTAGGGTGGTTGAATTAGGAGTGATGAATAGTGCTGGTATCACGTAGGGTGGTTGAATTAGGAGTGATGAATAGTGCTGGTATCACGTAGGGTGGTTGAATTAGGAGTGATGAATAGTGCTGGTATCACGTAGGGTGGTTGAATTAGGAGAGATGAATAGTGCTGGTATCACGTAGGGTGGTTGAATTAGGAGTGATGAATAGTGCTGTTGTCACGTAGGGTGGTTGAAATAGGAGTGATGAATAGTGCCGGTATCACGTAGGGTGGTTGAATTAGGAGTGATGAATAGTGCTGGTATCACGTAGGGTGGTTGAATTAGGAGTGATGAATAGTGCTGGTATCACGTAGGGTGGTTGAATTAGCAGTGA
>QNTS01006073.1:58164-70040 GCA_003317085.1 Hucho hucho
AGATGTTGGTGATGTGGGTGTAAACAGGTGAATCTGGCCAGCCGTGATGTTGTGGATGTTGGAGATGGTGGTGTGAACAGGTTGATCTGGCCAGCGGTGATGTTGTGGATGTTGGTGATGGGGGTGTGAACAGGTGGATCTGTTCAGCGGTGATGTTGTGGATGTTGGTGATCGGGGTGTGAACAGGTGGATCTGGCCAGCGGTGATGTAGTGGATGTTGGTGATGTGGGTGTAAACAGGTGAATCTGGCCAGCCGTGATGTTGTGGATGTTGGAGATGGGGGTGTGAACAGGTTGATCTGGCCAGCGGTGATGTTGTGGATGTTGGTGATGGGGGTGTGAACAGGTGGATCTGGCCAGCGGTGATGTTGTAGATGTTGGAGATGGGGGTGTGAACAGGTTGATCCGTCCAGTGGTTATGTTGTGGATGTTGGTGAGCATCTGAATGCTGTCATTTGTATGTGGATATTTTTTATTGTTAAAAAATCGCTAGTTTTCCACTAAAAGAGTGATACTTTCTGTATATCCATGTATGTGACAATTCACAAATCTAAGTTTGTCAGTTGTTTGAAGACTAATATGGAGATGAATCCACTGTAGGCTAGATTTATGCCTCTGTCCCAAATGAATGAGAAAGATATGCACTGTCTAATTCAGTCATTTTAGATGGTACCTGCAGTATCTTTTCCATTCCTTTGGGACTAGGTTGGATGCCTCTGTTCTTTTCTATGGAGAGTATCCAAGAGGGATTGTCTCCTTACCTTTTGGTCTTCGACAGCAGAACCAGAGAAGATCCAGTATTAGTAGGGTGCCCCCCCCCTGTAGTCTCCCCTCTGACCACCGTCACTGTGCCCGTCTCTAAGAAACAGAGACCTCTGTTAGATTATATTCTACAAGAAAGCCTCTCAAGTACAAATGATAACCTCTTTCCTTTGTTACAATTAGCCTATGCAGAGGTCCCGTGCTGAACAATTTCTTTAGATTATGCTGGGTTTGGAACATATGGGGTCAGATTGCAGAGTCTATAAAATCACAAGTTGTTACCTGTCATTGAAGACACTGTTGTCTGTGTGGGCATTGTGAGGTCAGGGAGGCTGTCGCTCTGAGCAAGCCCTCTGAACACTACACACTGCCAGTGCAGCTGGTCCATACGGAGGTTGGGGGGTTTCACACTGAGAGTCCTGTTGGGGTGACTCTCTATCAGGAAGTCCTGTTTGACCAGCAGCCCCCTCCTGTACTCTGCATGACCGTGAGTGTACTCTCCTACAAAGCAGTGTCAACGAAACTGTGGGGTAAACCAAAGCTGTGTTCAGTCAGAGTGGAAGGTTCTATTTCATTTAAATCCGAAGTCTTCTGGCCATTACTAGTGCATCTTATTGTAAATGTAACAAATGCCTTCAACATTTAAAATGAGACCAATATTATTGATCGTTAATAACTAATGATCAGGAGGACAATATTCTGACTTCACCTAAATGTATTTCAGTTAGATAAGAATCCATTTGGTACCTTCCTCAGTTCTGACAGCATTAGAAATACTATTTAACAGTGTTCCATTCTGTCTGAGATTACAGTAGTATCTCCCCTCACTGCTCTGATCAACACTATGGATGACCATGAGCACAGTGTTGTTGTAGAATAACTTGGTGTCAGACATGGGATCTCAATCTCTTTCCCACTAAAATCAGAACCCAGACTTAATGTAGGCCAAAAGAGAGGTGCAACAAAAAATATGTAATTTAGAAATGGGCACATATGGTTACATATTAACTGAATGAACAAAGAAAGTGAAGAAAGAAGGGTATTTGCAGAAACTGTTTTTCAAAACTATTTCAACACCGGAAATAATGTGGTCATTACGGAAAATTCACTATGGATTGTCTGTACAAAACAGACAAGAATTGAGACATACTCAAGTTCTTGAGTTCTTGCAAACAAAAACAGCCCTGCACTTTTAAACTTAGCCTTCACTGTGATGTCGTCATGTGACGTCCACTCCCAACTGAACTCTGAGCAGTGAGGTTGAGCCAGGTCTGACACTGGCTGTTGATCCAGGTGTGACACATACAGATTCACACTCTCTGTCTGCACAGAGATGAAGAACATGCTCCTTTTCATCACTGTGTGTAGACAAGAAGACACAGATCTGGTTCAAATAACACTTTTAATTCAACCTGTAAGTGTTAAACAAATGCAAATTTTATACTGCGCATTCGGAAAGTATTCAGGCCCCTTGACTTTTTCCACATTTTGTTATGTTACAGCCTTATTTTAAAATTAAAACATCTTCCCCACATCAGTCTATGCACAATACCCCATAATAATAATGATAATAATAATAATAATAATAATAATAATAATAATAATGATGATAATGATAATAATGATAATAATGATAATAATAATAATGATAATAATAATAATAATAATAATAATAATGATGATAATAATAATGATAATAATGATAATAATAATAATTATAATGATAATAATAATGACAATAATAATAATAATGATAATAATAATGATAATGATAATAATAATGATAATGATAATAATAATAATAATAATAATGATGATAATGATAATAATGATAATAATAATAATAATAATAATAATAATGATGATAATGATAATAATGATAATAATGATAATAATAATAATAATAATAATTATAATGATAATAATAATGACAATAATAATAATAATGATAATGATAATAATAATGATAATGATAATAATAATAATAATAATAATAATAATAATGATGATAATGATAATAATGATAATAATAATAATGATAATAATAATAATAATAATAATAATAATGATGATAATAATAATGATAATAATGATAATAATAATAATAATAATGATAATAATAATGATAATGATAATGATAATAATGATAATAATAATAATGATAATAATAATAATAAGAAGAAGAATAATGATAATAATAATAATAATAATGATAATAATAATAATGATAATAATGATAATAATAATAATTATAATGATAATAATAATGACAATAATATTAATAATGATAATAATAATGATAATGATAATGATAATAATGATAATAATAATAATGATAATAATAATAATAATAAGAAGAATAATGATAATAATAATAATAATGATAATAATAATCATAATAATCATAATAATAATAATGCCAGAGCAAAAACCAAGCCATGAGGTCGAAGGAATTGTCCGTAGAGCTCAGACAGGATTGTGTTGAAGCACAGATCTGGAGAAGGGTACCAAGAAATGTCTGCAGCATTGAAGTCCCCAAGCACACAGTGGCCTCCATTCTTAAATGTAAGAAGTTTGGAACCATCAAGACTCTTCCTTGAGCTGGCCGCACGGC
The DNA here is from genome assembly GCA_003317085.1 of Hucho hucho. Lineage (NCBI taxonomy): Eukaryota > Metazoa > Chordata > Actinopteri > Salmoniformes > Salmonidae > Hucho > Hucho hucho. Next base: position 61,540 of record QNTS01006073.1, read on the forward strand.
CAAACTGAGCAATCGGGAGAGAAGGGCCTTGGTCAGGGAGGTGACCAAGAACCCGATGGTCACTCTGACAGAGCTCCAGAGTTCCTCTGTGGAGATAGAAGAAACTTCCAGAAGGACAACCATCTATGCAATAATACACCAAAAAGGACAACCATCTCTGCATCACTCCACCAATCAGGCCTTTATGGTAGTGGCCAGACGGAAGCCACTCCTCAGTCAAAAGGCACATGACAACCCACTTGGAGTTTGTCAAAAGACACCTAAAGGACTCAGACCATGAGAAACAAGATTCTCTGGTCTGATGACACCAAGATTGAACTCTTTGGCCTGAATGCCAAGTGTCACGTCTTGAGAAAACCTGGCACCATCCCTACGGTGAAACATGGTGGTGGCAGCATCATGCTGTGGAGATGTTTTTCAGCGGCAGGGACTGGGAGACTAGTCTGGATCAAAGGAAAGATGAACGGAGCAAAGTAAAGAGAAATCCTTGAAGAAAACCTGCTCCATAGCGTTCAGGACCTCAGACTGGGGCGACGGTTCACCTTCCAACAGGACAACGACCCTAAGCACACAGCCAAGACCATGCATGAGTGAATTCAAGACAAGTCTCTGAATGTCCTTGAGTGGCCCAGCCAGAGCCCGGACTTGAACCCAATATAACATCTCTGGAGAGACTTGAAAATAGCTGTGCAGCAACGCTCCCCATCCAACCTGACAGAGCTTGAGAGGATCTGCAGAGAAGAATGGGAGAAACTCTCCAAATACATGTGTGCTAAGCTTGTAGTGTTATACCAAGAAGACTCAAGTTTGTGATCGCTGCCAAAGGTACAGAGTAAAGGGTCTGAATACTTATGTAAACGTGATATTTTCAGATTTTTTAAAAATAAATTTGCAAACATTTCTAAAAATCTGTTTTTGCTTTGTCACTAAGGGGTATTGTGTGTAGATTGATGATGGGGGAAAAAAACAATTTAATGCATTTTAGAATAAGGCTGTAACGTAACAAAATTTGGAAAAAGTCAAGGGGTCTGAATACTTTCCGAATGCACTGTATATTTTGCATCTCGTTTAAAGCCTCTTATTTACTTTCTGAATCAAGGGTAACCGATTCAAAAAGAGAATGTATACCAGGTTCCCTCTGATAGTAATATAATATATTGTCCATATTGTACAGCATGTAGTCCTGTAAAAATACATGTCAATTGCTTGTCGCAAATATTTGTGTTTTGAATGAAATATTCAGCATGTCAAGTTTTCAACAAGACTGCCATATCTAAAAAGTCAAAGTCACCATTATTAGTCAGTTGTACAACCGAATGCCTTCAACTGAAATGTGTCTTCCGCATTTAACCCAACCCCTCTGAATCAGAGAGGTGAGCTATAACTGCAGACATCCATTAAACAGCAGCTTTCACTATGTCCTGTCTCTTGTTCAGTTCAATTCTTATGATCTGACTATTGCATTCCTCATTGTAGCAACTTGTTCTCTTGTTCTGCTAACGTGAAGGTTCAACCATCAGCATTTGTGTTACCCATTTTGATCATTGAATGCCATGGTTGGCTGACCGAGACAGACAGTCACTGTCTAATAGTAATGAAATGAACCCAGAAGGTTCTAAAGCATGTGCTTGTATTGTCAATAGCATTAGTAATACGGTAAGAAAACCACACCATGGTAAAAGGGTACAAATTCAACTGGAATTTAAATAGAATCAACTCAAACTATGAAACATGTTACTAAACATGATCTAAACTGGTGTTACAGAAAGCAGTTTGTTAGTAACATCACTGGTACTACAATGATTCATTAAACACATATGGTGCAGTAAAGTACATAATGTAATAATGAGGTTACACCCGTTATAACTTTGATCATTGAATTTTGTGAAAGTCTTTAGATGTAAAGCTGGAATCGTTCATTGGTGAAACTGCCATGTTCATTTAGGATATTACAACAACAAAGAAGTTACTGCAAACAGTGAACACAGTTTTTTTCCCTCTGACATCATTGCAGGCGCGATAGGACAGCAGAATATACACAGCCAAATTGCATGGGTTTTTGTACTGTTTGGTTGGATTCCTGAAAGTTTAGAATGAAAAATTAAATGAAATACTTTTAGCATGATATACATAGTAATACATACATTGCTTAAATTTATTTTATGGATAAGTGTGCTTAAAGTGCTTAAAGCTTCTGATAGTATAGGCCTGTATGCTTTCTATGCTACCACTGGATCAACTAGGGACATCTGCAGGTCAACAGCTTCCCCTCCCTGGTTCCTTATCTGTAAAAGCATAACAATACAGGTTAACACTTTACTTGACTCGAAGGGTCATAACACGTCATGACATGGTCATAACCATGTCATAATATATAACAGCTGACAATTTGTTATAACCTGTCATGTGGTCAGAGTTACAAAAATAGAGAAGATCAAAAGAGAAGACATTAAAAAAGACAGTTACAGACTAACATGCCAGTGTAACTGCATCCCTTGAAATAGTGTTTAGTGTTTAGTGTGCACTTAGACTGCACTGAAGCTACCTTTGTCTCTCTGGATCATCTTTCCTCCCAGTCAATGGTAAGTCTGGCATACCTTCAAGGTAGAAAGAAAATATCACTTGAGACAGTCCTGATGCCACGTTTTGGGGGGGTCGAGTGGGAATTGATATGGCCAGTGGGTGCGTCTCAAAAGAACTGACCCGGGCAGGACTCTACTCTCTGGTAGTGAAAAATACTACATCCTACATCCTGTACACATGTAGGCCTCTCTCTCATACATCTGGTATACCATTTATTTAATGAATTGTAATCATATCACTCCCAAAGTGAAAGGGATACTTTGGTCTCTTTGTGGATCAGTGATGTTACCATAGACTGGGTCATTCTTCTGGGTGAGTGGTAGGGATGTCACAACTTTGAAAAAAGAGATCATTTAATTTATTTTATTGTACACAATTTGACATAAATCTAAGATATATCAACAAGTTTGGTCAGGAGCAGAGACAGCCCTGTTACATTAGTTACAGTCATTATCAGGAGTAGAGACAGCCCTGTTACTGTAGTTATAGTCATTATCAGGAGTAGAGACAGCCCTGTTACTGTAGTTATAGTCATTATCAGGAGTAGAGACAGCCATGTTACTGTAATTATAGTCATTATCAGGAGTAGAGACAGCCCTGTTACTGTAATTATAGTCATTATCAGAAGTAGAGACAAACCTGTTACTGTAGTTATAGTAATTAACAGGAGTAGAGAAAGAACCCAGTTACTGTAATTATAGTCATTATCAGGAGAAGAGACAGCCCTGTTACTGTAATTATAGTCATTATCAGAAGTAGAGACAAACCTGTTACAGTAGTTATAGTCATTACCAGGAGTAAAGCCAGCCCTGTTACTGTAGTAAGTCATTATCAGGAGTAGAGACAGCCCTGTTACTGTAGTTATTGTCATTGTCAGGAGTAGAGACAACCCGGTACTGTAATTATGGTCAATATCAGGAGTAGAGACAGCCCTGTTACAGTAGTTATAGTCATTATCAGGAATAGAGACAGCCCTGTTACTGTAGTTATAGTCATTATCAGGAGTAGAGACAGCCCTGTTACTGTAGTTATAGTCATTATCAGGAGTAGAGACAGCCCTGTTACTGTAGTTATAGTCATTATCAGGAGTAGAGACAGCCCTGTTACTGTAGTTATAGTCATTATCAGTCTTTACCTGGGTCTGTCTTCTTCCTCTTCAGGTAGAACACCAGAGCACCAATGAGGATCCCAGCCACAACCAAAGCCGTACAGGGCACAATGATCGAAATCTGCAGAGTGTAGTCTGTTGGAAACCGAGTATAAAAGAGAACATGCTAAAAATAAGACAGCTGAGGACATACTATGACTTCTGCTAGGACTCCAAAGGCATCACAGTTAAGTGGGGGGCAAACGGCAATGTAGAGACATTGATTTGGTTACTTGTTTTATATTGTTGATGATGATCATGATGTCTCACTGAGTCTACTACTCATTCAGAGGATGTGATCTACTGTGACCTACTATAATCGACTATCGTCATTAGTAACCTTTCAGAGGCGATGGTAACACTAGGTCTGGTAACCCAGATCTTCCACCAGCAACACGGAGTCTGAGGGGAACACTCGCTCTGAGCATGCCCTCCCTGAACACCACACACTGCCAGTCCAGCTGGTCCCTATGGAGGCTGGGCAGGGTCACACTGAGTGTCCAGTTGGGTTGATTCTCTGTAAGGATGTCCTGTTTGACCACTAGCCCCGTCCTCCCCTCCATCTTCAGCCAGGCCAGGGTCACAGGGTCACCGCTCACCTCCGACACCTCACACTTCAGCACCACCGACTGGCCACCAGGGGGCCCTACAGATGCAGAGACTGGGCCAGAGAACAGAAAACATAACTGAACTTTCCCCTCTGAAAGAACAGTATACCGTAATAATAATAACAATAACAATAATAATAATGTAGGCCTAGTATATATCTGATTAATGAAACATGTCGTTTTGTGTTTGACAATCAGAGAACCAACATTAGGCTACTTCACCAGAGAGTGTCTGCTCGCTCATTGAACATTGTTAAAATATAAAAGCAAAGTTACCTTGAATGGTTGTGAGTTGAACATAAGACATAAGGTTGTTATTAAAATGACATCTGAACACTCCTCCATCCTCAAATGTCACTGGTGAAAGTCTCAGGGGAAAATCTTGCTGTTGCTGCTCTCGAAACAAAGTTACTGGCATGTTGAATGTGCCTGGAAAAAATACACGTGGGGAAATAGTATGAAGAAGAATATCTACAACAATCAAGTTAATCTACACATGATGAGTGAACCTGCAGTTAATTAATTAATCTATTACTGCTAATAGCCATGAATCTAGCTAACTTACTTGTCTGAACATTCAAGGCATTATAAACTTCATATAACAATGTTCCATTCTGTCTGAGAGCACAGTTGCACCTCCCCTTACTGCTCTGATCAACACTATGGATGACCATGTGGATGGTGTTGCTGTAAAACAATGTGGTGTTAGAAGTGGGATCTCCTTCTCTTTCCCACTGAAGTGTGGTCCCTTCTGGTAGTCTGGACAGCTCACAACTAAAACGCACATCAAAACCCAGATGAAATGAAGGCCAATTATAAAGGCAAGCCCCATGCCCTAGCTGTGGACCTAGAATAGAACTAGAATAACATTCTATTTCTATGGTGACAAACCAATGCCACTTAATCAGCTTAGTGTCATACATACAGTACCAGTCAACAGTTTGGACACACCTACTCATTCAAGGGTTTTCTTTATTTGTACTATTTTCTACATTGTCGAATAATAGTGAAGACATCAAAACTATGAAATAACACATATGGAATCATGTAGTAACCAAAAAAGAATTAAACAAATCTAAAAATATTTTATTTTCTTTAAAGTAGACACCGTTTGCCCTGATGACAGCTTTGCACACACTTGGCATTCTCTCAACCAGCTTCACCTGTAATGCTTTTCAAACAGTCTTGAAGGAGTTCCCACATATGCTGGGCACTTGTTGGCTGCTTTTCCTTCACTCTGTGGTCCAACTCATCCCAAACCATCTAAATTCGGTTGAGGTCGGGTGATTGTGGAGGCCAGGTAATCTGATGCAGCACTCCATCACTCTCCTTCCTGGTTAAATAGCCCTTACACAGCCAGGATGTGTGTTGGGTCGTTGTCCTGTTGAAAAAACAAATGATAGTCCCACTAAGTGCAAACCAGATGGGATGGTGTATCGCTGCAGAATGCTGTGGTAGCCATGCTGGTGAATTCTAAATATAATCACTGACAATGTCACCAGCAATGCACCTCCACACCTCCTCCATGCTTCACGGCGGGAACCACACATGCGGAGATCATCCGTTCACCTACTCTGCGTCTCACAAAGGCAACGGTTAGAACCAAAAATTTCAAATTTGGACTAATCATACCAAAGGACAGATTTACACCGGTCTAATGTCCATTGCTCGTGTTTCTTGGCCCAAGCAAGTCTCTTCTTCTTATTGGTGTCCTTTAGTATTTTGTTTGTTTGCATTAATTTGACCATGAAGGCCTGATTCACGCAGTCTCCTCTGAACAGTTGATGTTGAGATGTCTGTTACTTGAACTCTGTGAAGCATTTATTTGGGCTGCAATCTGAGGTGCAGTTAACTCTAATGAATTTATCCTCTGCTGCAGAGGTAACTCTGGGTCTTCCTTTCCTGTGGCGGTCCTCATGAGATCCAGTTTCATCATAGCGCTTGATGTTTCTTGCGACTGCACTTGAAGAAACTTTCAAAGTTCTTGAAATGTTCCGGACCTTCATGTCTTAAAGTAATCATGGACTGTTGTTTCTCTTTGCTTATTTGAGCTGTTCTTGCCATAATATGGACTTGCTGGGCTATCTTCTGTATACCACCGCTACCTTGTCCCAACACAACTGATTTGCTCAAACTTTTAACAAATTAACTTTTAACAAGACACACCTGCTAATTGAAATGCATTTCAATTAACTACCTCATGAAGCTGGTTGAGAGAATACCAAGAGTGTGCAAAGCTGTCACCAAGGCAAAGGATGGCTACTTTGAAGAATCTAAAATAAAAAATATATTTTGATTTGTTTAACACTTTTTTGGTTACTAGTTGATTCCATATGTGTTATTTCATAGTTTTGATGTCTTCACTATTAATCTACAATGTAGAAAATAGTTTAAAAAAACTTGAATGAGTAGGTGTGTCCAAACTTTTGACTGGTACTGTACATTGAGTGAATAAAACATTATGAACATCTGCTCTTTCCATGACACAGACTGACCAGGTGAAGCTATGATCCCTTATTGATGTCACTTGTTAAATCCACTTCAATCACTGTAGATCAGCGTTTTCCCAATCTCGGTCCTTAGCTTTTTTCCCCAACACTACACATCTTATTCAAATTAACAAAGATTGATGATTAGTTGATTATTTGAAATCAGCTGTGTAGTGATAGGGCAAAAAAACGACACCACTTGGGGTCCCAAGGACTGAGAAACGCCGGTGTAGATGAAGGTTAAAGAAGGATTTTTAGGCCTTGAGAATATTAAAATATATTTTTTAAATAAAATGTCAAGTCAAATTTTATTAGTCAAAGTAACAAGTAGTTAAAGAGCAGCAGTAAAATAACAATCGCGAGACTATATACAGGGGGTACCGACATAGAGTCAATGTGCGGGGGCACCGGTTAGTCGAGGTAGTATGTACATGTAGGTAGAGTTATTAAAGTGACTATGCATAGATGACAACAGAGAGTAGCAGTGGTGTACAGAGGGGGTGGGGGGGTGAGAGGGGCACTGCAAATAGTCTGGGTAGCCATTTGACTAGTTGTTCAGGAGTCTTACGGCTTGGGGGTAGAAACTGTTTAGAAGCCTCTTAGACCTAGACTTGGCGCTCCGGTACCGCTTGCCGTGCGGAAGCAGAGAGAACAGTCTATGACTAGGGTGGCAATTGAGACATGGATTGTGTATGTGTGCCATTCATATGGTGAATGAGCAAGACAAAATATTTAGGTGTCTTTGAACGGGGTATGGAAGTAGGTGCCAGGTACATCGGTTTGTGTCAAGAACTGTAACGCTGCTGGGTTTTCATACTCAACAGTTTCCCATCTATATTGTTACATTTCCCTCAAGAAACCAAACCAAACAACAACTCAATATTAGGGAGGTGTTCTTAATGTTTTGTACATTCAGTGTATATGTTCATGTATAGTGGAACCTGGGTACAGTATTGTATAAAAGCCTGTTAGATTTGAATTTAATTATAAACTGGGTGGTTCAAGCCATGATTGCTGATTGGCTGACTAACGTGGTATATCAGACCGTATACCATGGGTATGACAAAACAGTTACGTTGGTAACCAGTTTATAATAGCAATAAGGCACCTTGGGGTTTGTTGTATATGGCCAGTATACCATGGCTAAGGGTTGTATCCAGACACTTGGCGTTGTTTCGTTCATAAGAACAGCCCTTGGCCATATACCACACCTCCTCAGGCCTTATTGCTTCATTAGAACTACAAGGACATTTTATTGGTCTGCTAGTATCTTCATTTAGAGATTCAAATCAAATCAAATGGTATTGTTCACATGCGCCGAATACAACAGGTGTAGACCTTACAGTGAAATGATTACTTACAAGCCCTTAATAACCAAAAATGCAGTTTTAAGAAAATACCTAAAATAGAGTAAGAAATAAAAATAAAAAAAGAATAAAAGAGCAGCAGTAAATAACAATAGCGGGGCTATATACAGGGTGTTACAGTACAGAGTCAATGTGGAGGCTATATACAGGGTGTTACGGTACAGAGTCAATGTGGAGGCTATATACAGGGTGTTACGGTACAGAGTCAATGTGGAGGCTATATACAGGGTGTTACGGTACAGAGTCAATGTGGAGGCTATATACAGGGTGTTACGGTACAGAGTCAATGTGGAGGCTATATACAGGG
>QNTS01006073.1:73914-97052 GCA_003317085.1 Hucho hucho
GAAAAAAAATCCAGAAAATCACATTGTAGGATTTTTAATGAATTTATTTGCAAATTATGGTGGAAAATAAGTATTTGGTCACATACAAACAAGCAAGATTTCTGGCTCTCACAGACCTGTAACTTCTTCTTTAAGAGGCTCCTCTGTCCTCCACTCGTTACCTGTATTAATGGCACCTGTTTGAACTTGTTATCAGTATAAAAGACACCTGTCCACAACCTCAAACAGTCACACTCCAAACTCCACTATGGCCAAGACCAAAGAGCTGTCAAAGGACACCAGAAACAAAATTGTAGACCTGCACCAGGTTGGGAAGACTGAATCTGCAATAGGTAAGCAGCTTGGTTTGAAGAAATCAACTGTGGGAGCAATTATTAGGAAATGGAAGACATACAAGACCACTGATAATCTTCCTCGATCTGGGGCTCCACGCAAGATCTCACCCCGTGGGGTCAAAATGATCACAAGAACGGTGAGCAAAAATCCCAGAACCACACGGGGGGACCTAGTGAATGACCTGCAGAGAGCTGGGACCAAAGTAACAAAGCCTACCATCAGTAACACACTACGCCGCCAGGGACTCAAATCCTGCAGTGACAGACGTGTCCCCCTGCTTAAGCCAGTACATGTTCAGGCCCGTCTGAAGTTTGCTAGAGAGCATTTGGATGATCCAGATGAGGATTGGGAGAATGTCATATGGTCAGATGAAACCAAAATATAACTTTTTGGTAAAAACTCAACTCGTCGTGTTTGGAGGACAAAGAACACCATACCTACTGTGAAGCATGGGGGTGGAAACATCATGCTTTGGGGCTGTTTTTCTGCAAAGGGACCAGGACGACTGATCTGTGTAAAGGAAAGAATGAATGGGGCCATGTATCGTGAGATTTTGAGTGAAAACCTCCTTCCATCAGCAAGTGCATTGAAGATGAAACGTGGCTGGGTCTTTCAGCATGACAATAATCCCAAACACACCGCCTGGGCAACAAAGGAGTGGCTTCGTAAGAAGCATTTCAAGGTCCTGGAGTGGCCTAGCCAGTCTCCAGATCTCAACCCCATAGAAAATCTTTAGAGGGAGTTGAAAGTCCGTGTTGCCCAGCGACAGCCCCAAAACATCACTGCTCTAGAGGAGATCTGCATGGAGGAATGGGCCAAAATACCAGCAACAGTGTGTGAAAACCTTGTGAAGACTTACAGAAAACGTTTGACCTCTGTCATTGCCAACAAAGGGTATATAACAAAGTATTGAGATAAACTTTTGTTATTGACCAAATACTTATTTTCCACCATAATTTGCAAATAAATTCATTAAAAATCCTACAATGTGATTTTCTGGATTTTTTTTCCTCATTTTGTCTGTCATAGTTGAAGTGTACCTATGATGAAAATTACAGGCCTCTCTCATCTTTTTAAGTGAGAGAACTTGCACAATTGTTGGCTGACTAAATACTTTTTTTCCCCACTGTATGTGTGATGATCATGTGTCTTGTCCTGACAGAGGGGCGTGCAGCCCTGTGACCTGGCAGTAGACGTAGGCTGTGGGTCGGGTCAAGGGACCGTGCTCCTGGCCCCTCACTTCTCCTCGGTGGTGGGGACCGACATCAGCCCTGCCCAGCTGGAGGTGGCCCTGGAGCACACCACCGCCCCTAATGTCTCCTACAGGTCAGAGCCAGCCCCAGAGAGGTGGAGGTCTTCAGGAGGAGGATAGGGTTGTATTTTGTTGTAGTGACTGACACTGATTTAAACCCTCTGTTTACATTATCGTCACAGAATGAGTTTTGGTATAAGTAGGCCTACTGTAGAGGGTAGGTTTTACGTGCAGATTTATTTATTTCTGGGGCATTTCTCTGAGACCTCAGAAGAGTCCTGGTATAATGCAGATTATAAACTGCGTGGTTCGAGCCATGAATGCTGATTGGCTGACAGTCGGGGTATATCAGACCGTATACCATGGGTATGACAAAACACTTATTTTTACTGCTCTAATTACATTGGTAACCAGTTTATAATAGCAATAAGGCACCTCAGGGGTTTGTGGAATATGGCCAATATACCATAGCTAAGGGCTGTATCCAGGCACTCTGTGCTGTGTCGTGCTTAAGAACAGCCCTTAGCCGTGGTATTTTGGGCATATACCACAACCCCTCGTGCCTTATGGCTTAACTAAACCAGTGTGATGGGAGAAGGAACGATAGGGTTAAAGTCCTTTGTTGAGGGGAACACGGTGAAATTAGGCCAAGGGCCAAGACAGACAATGGGACCCTTGTCTGCTCAAACTCATGCATTTCTCCCTCTAGTGAGCAAACAAAGAAGCCACAGCTACTAATACTGTTCTGGAACACATCTACATGTACAGTAGATGTTCCCAGTTAGGATTGAATGAAGGGAGCCATATCCAAGGAACCAAACCAAAACACAACATTGTGTGTGAATTCTAGTCTGGTTCCAGATTTGTTAGTGCTGTTTTGTCAACTCCTATTGTGACAATAATCTTAGGAGTTGGCAAAACAGCACTAACTGATCTGGTACCATTCTGGTGGATATCTTTAAATTACAACATGACCTGTGTTTCTATGTATGCATCCCTATGTTAGTATGTCTCATGTCTCTGTGTCTCTGTGCAGACAGTGCCAGGCTGAGGAGCTGCCGTTTGCAGACAGCTCAGTGGACCTGGTGACGGCCATGTCTGCCTTCCACTGGTTTGACCGGCCGCGGTTCCTCCAGGAAGCCCAGAGGATCCTGAAGGCTAAAGGTTGCCTGGCTCTACTCAACTACACCATGGATATGGAGCTTCACTATGGAGACTGCTCCCACACACTCAACACAGTCTGCAAAGAGGTCTGGAAACTTTATAAAATAGAATACAAGTGTATTATCCAAACACATAATAATAAGTCAATCACATACATGTTTGTTTTTTCAACATTTGTCTTTTTTTTAATTTTATCTCATCAGTTTTATGCTGCACTCCTGCCCTATCGTAACCCATGCCTGGGCCCTTGCTCTGTTGCTCTTTACAAACAGTCCTACGATTCCATCCCCTATACAGAGAAAGAGTGGTGAGGCCTGAGCTCGGATACATCCACTGCCCTCGTTGCTATTACCTATGTACTTACAATAAGTGTTTGATTTGATGTACAAGATGAGTTGGGTATACTCTAAGGTAATGTTAATGCTGTGTTGTTAGGCAGGAGTGTATGTGGGTGAAGAAGTCCATGACTTTGTCCAACTACATGGGTATGATAGAGTCATTTTCCAGCTACCAGGCTCTACTAAAGAAAGACCCAGAGGAGGCCAGCAGACTGTCAACTGACATCACCCACAGGTTGGTCCCTGACACAATCCCTAGATGCTGGTTAAAAACGTAAAGGTAACATTTGATGTTACATCTCACATCCATCTCTCCCCCTCTCTCAATCTCCTCTCCAGACTGTTGGCTGTGATGGGGTTGACCTCCCCAGAGACTGAGCTTGTTGTTGGAGTAAGGTATTTCTTCCTGCTAGCCTGCAAGCCAGAGGACTGATCGATGAATGAGACTACACTGTGTCCCCTGTGGTGAAACTGGACACTCTAATATGTGTTACTACTTATCTGTCTTGATTGTGTTATTGACTGTACGTTTGATTATGTGTAACTCTGTGCTGTTTGATTTTGTCGTACTGCTTTGCTTTATCTTAGCCAGGTCACAGTTGTAAATGAGAATTTGTTCTCAACTGGCCTACCTGGTTAAATAAAGGAGAAATAAAATAAAATTTAATTGATTCATGGTGAACATGAAAAATTATACAATTAGTGATTACATTTGTATTAACTTTCCAATGATTGGTATCTTATCTGTTATATTTGTCACTCTGGCTCCAGTTTTGTTTACTTTACAAGCACACGAACACAGCTGAGTGGTATGAGTGATACTAGATATGTGTGTGTGTGTGTGTGTTTGTGTGTGTAGGCTCCAGGAGCTAGGGGTTAATGTTAGGAGTAACGTTTGTAGCCCCCAGGAGCCAGTGACCCCCTAGCCTCCAACACAGTCATCCAACAAATTACTCAAAAGTTATCTAAGTGTTTCTCTCTAAACAAGTGTTTTATTTATCTTAAGGCTTTCCTACTTGTATATTTAAAAAACATTTATAGATCTAACTTCATTGGAATATATCTACAACGTTTTCAAATGTCCAAAAAATGAGATAAACTTACCACAAAATCGTTTTGTTAAAATATCTCCAATGTTGTGATGACACAGAGGATTTTTTTTGCTGACCAAGAACAGTGGCAGCCAAGGAAAAGTTTGGGGAAAATAATTTGGCGACATCTTGTTGTTTTAATGTGAATTACAGGGGGGGCAGTTATCCCCTAGTACCCTACATTTATGGAATTTTCGTTTTTCAACACACTGGGCAAAAGAGAGACAAGCTTTCCATTAATTTCCCTCTATTTTGCTGTGTATTTATTTTGGTTTTATCATCCTTTTTCATTCTGTGACTTGTCTGAGTGGAGATCAATCACTCTGACCGTCAGAATAATAACATTGTGTATTCGTACAGCAGACCAACACATTGTGAATAGATCTCCAGTATGCAAAGCTACTTGCTCAATGGCTTCACAAAAGGTGTTGTGTGTTGTATAGCCCACCTCAAGGCTGAACACGAATTACTATCATTATCATCATCGTTCTCAGTGGTAGAGAGTGGCAAATGGTAGTGCAGTAGAAAACATTGATAGTAACACAAAACTCTACACAGCACTACGTTACTTCCTGTTGTTGTAGTCAGTCATAGCGAATATGTCTGTCAGCCATGTGTGTTCTGACAATCAAATCAAATCAAATTGTATTTGTCACATGCGCTGAAAACAACAGGTGAAATGTTTACTTACAAGTCCTTGACCAACAATGCAGTTTTAAGAAAAAAAAAGTGTTAAGAAAGTATTTACTAAAATAAACTGAAGTGAATTTTATTAAAATAAAAATAATAATTAAGGAGCAACAAAAAAAGAACAGTAGCGAGGCTATAATGTGTGGGGGCACCGGTTAGTCGAGGTAATTGAGGTAATATGTACATGTAGGTAGAGGTAAAGTGACTATGCATAGATAATAAACAGAGAGTAGCAACAGTGTAAAAATGGGGGTGGGGGTGGGGCAATGCAAGCAGTTCGGGTAGCCATTTGATTAGCTGTTCAGGAGTCTTATGGCTTGGGGGTAGAAACTGTTAAGAAGCTTTTTGAACCTAGACTTGGCGCTCTGGTACCGCTTGTCATTCGGTAGCAGAGAGAAAATTCTATGAGGGTGGCTGGAGTCATTGGCAATTTTTGGGGCCTGGTATAGATGTCCTGGATGGCAGGAAGCTTGGCTCCAGTGATGTACTGGGCCATACGCAAAACCCTCTGTAGTGCCTTGCGGTCGGCCGAGCAGTTGCCATACCATAACAGGCGGTGAAGCAATCTTTAGTCCAACAGTTGCAAATTAGATTTTCCATTGGACAAATTCAGGTATGTTTATCCACATTTTGTTCCGTTTGCTTCTTTTTAAGAATAATTTTTTCAACAGAATCGGCGGAATGAATACACCCCTGATCACACGCAAAAACAGTTCACTTTCATAGCAGCCACATACAAACAGCATGATCACTTTGCTCCTTCAATATATCATTCCTTCTAGCAACTATCTACACGCTCTCCTCCTCTCACCTTTTCCCTTTGTTTGTGGACTACAGTGCACAACCCATCAGCTGTCTGTGACCAGGCGAAAAAATCTTTCTAAGCCAAATCATGTCATGACTGCTAACCGCTATGCACAGCCTACATCATTGTCACCTCATAGTCAACATAGCTTCTGGAACTAACGCGTTGGTAAACCCGGTACAATCATGCAGTACAGTGTACAGTCAGAATGCAGTTTAGCAGTTACACCGGTGGGCCCCGGTGGCAATAAATTAATAAAATCAAAAGCTTACCTTGACTTGGAAGAGTTCCAGTGTTGGATAGCCATAGCCAGCTAGCTAACATAACATCCCTCTCTATTTGAGCCGGGTGTTTGAGTAGGCTAAACTAGCTAGCTGCATTCAGCTAGCTAAATGAAAGTTTAAAAACAAATACAACCAAATATAGCTCTCTCTCTCTCTTGCTTCTCCTTAATTTTGGAAGAAATTAATTTGTTCAAAGCTGTTTAACTGTTGTCTTTTTCTCTCTTTGAGTCAACTACTCACCACATTTTATGCACTGCAGTGCTAGCTAGCTGTAGCTTATGCTTTCAGTACTAGATTCATTCTCTGAACCTTTGACTGGGTGGACAACATGTCAGTTCATGCTGCAAGAGCTCTGATAGGTTGAAGGACGTCCTCCGGAAATTGTCATAATTACTGTGTAAGTCTATGGAAGGCAGTGAGAACCAAGAGCCTCCTAGGTTTTGTATTGAAGTAAATATACCCAGAGGAGGACAGAAGCTAGCTGTCCTCTGGCTACACCATGGTGCTACCCTACAGAGTGCTGCTGAGGCTACTGTATGTAGACCTTCACTGCAAAACAGTGTGTTTTAATCAATTATTTGGTGACGTGCATATATTTGGTACAGTTTTATCTAAAAAGGATAACTTTTTAAATGCTTCAATATTTTTATTTTTATGAAATTCAATGAGGAGGATGGTCCTCCCCTTCCTCCTCTGAGGAGCCTCCACTGGTCTATGCCCAGATCTGACCTTCTATTGAGCAATGCTTAAGCAACAATGGCCTATAGCTCCTATTTAAATGTCTGTAAACTGAAGCCTGTCATGGATGGAGAGCGGCTTGGGAGACTGCTGGTGGCTTTTATTTCTAACAGGAAACGATTTTGGCTGCAGTGTTGACTGTCTGACTCACTGGAGGGCTTGTTTCTAATATAACGGGTCAAATCCAGATTGGGGTATAAATAATGAATATAGCCTGAAAATGGGTTTCCCAAGCCTGCCAGCATGCTTACAGTATGCTGAAATTTTACAATGGTGTACTGACCAGTATAAATACCTTAGGCAAACAGTTTCAGGCAAAATGCTGTTTTTGATTGCCAAAAGCTTGAGGAGTTTTTGGTGGATGACAGATGACAGAGACTATGGCAGCATCCCAAATTAGACCTGTTTAGAAATAGGGTGCCATTTGGGACTCATACAATATGAAATAAGTGGCCATGCCTGTTATCATAATCCAAAACACACAGCGAATACTCAGTAGCAGAAATGGTGTTGGTGTTATTCCATCTAGAAAAAAAGTGCTGCCCTCTGCCCTGATCTATAAAACATCGGATGAAAACAGAAAGCCTTTTTAGCTCTTTTAACAATTCATTGAATGAACTTTCCTCTTACATCAGATCTTTAAAGGCAATCAAAAGAATCCCACATGGGTATATTTGATTACATTTCAGTCTCCTTTTCTTTTCAAAGATTCAGCCTTGGTTTCTCTTTTTCTTTATTCAGGCATTGAGTTGTCCATATCGTTCATATCGTATGTTTTTCTCCCTCTTTGATTTCAATGATACAATATCATGGAAGGTTTCTCACAGATTGATGTTATTGCCAAGTCTCTATACAAATAGTAGCCCTACTTCATACACTTCAAAAACTTCTGTCTTATCTAACTTTGCTGTTGAAGTATAGACACCTGAGGTGCCTATCCCATTCACAGGAGTGGGTAACTCTTGAGGTTCCAAGGGTCCACACCGAGCTAGGTCAATCTGCTTTTAGTTTTAATGCACCGTGTTACTGCACATTTCAAAATACAAAATGGTTGCTGATAATGGGTCTCTGTATGCCTATGTAGATATTCCATAAAAAACAGTAGTAACAGTAGTAATTTACAACATTAACAATGTCTACACTGTATTTCTGATCAATTTGATGTTATTTTAATGGACAGAAAATGTAATTTCTTGAAAAACAAGGACATTTCTAAATGACCCCAAACTTCTGGTGCCGTTCTGGCAATTTAAACTGTTGATTGGGGACTTATTTGTGGAGCAATGTAACTGGTTGTCAGGGTGATATGTGATGTTTTATTTGTGCATCCCATGACTGTATTTTTGTATTTTAATGTGTATATATTGTGTATATAATATGTATATATAATGTGTATATATCGTTGCCGACGCCTCCCCCCGAGCCCAGATGAGCGACCTAATGCGCATCTCCAGGGCGGGCTCCTAACCGACGTATCCACCCTCTCCATCATAGACAAAGTGGTCATGGATCGCTTCTTACGGGCGCTACCCCACAACATGAAGAGGGCAGCGAATCTACGCGCTCCCCAGACCTTGGAGGGCCTCTTGCGAGCAGTGGAGACACATCAGAACACTGGGGCCCTGCTGAAGGGGAGCCAGGCCGAGTCGGGGACCTGTCCGAGGGGACGGAAGGACACTCCCACCGCTGTATACCCCGAACCGACAGTTGGCGGGGCCAAAGGGCCGCAGACCCGTGGAGAGACGGCTGGGGGAGAGCCAACCCGCCACCGCCAACCCCAGGTAGATTGCGACCAAAAGAGGTGTTTTGAGTGTGGCATGGGGGCCCCTTGCATGGAATTGCCTGGCTTGAAAGGAGACGATGCCATCAGCAAGCCCCAGAAGCGAGGTGGGCCACTCACAACCGTAGACCACGTGTAACCATGCCAGCCCAGGACCTCCACATCCGGCATCTTCACCTGCGGGATTGTCTGAGACGAGCCACATGGACAACTGATGAAACTGTGGGCTTGCATAACCAAAGAATATCTGCACAAACTGTCAGAAACCATGTCAGGGAAGCTCATATGCTTGTTCATCGTCCTCACCAGGGTCTTGACCTGACTGCAGTTCGGCATCGTAACCGACTTCAGTGGGCAAATGCTCACCTTCGATGGCCACTGGCATGTATGGTGTAGTATGGTGTAGTATGGCGTAGTGTGGTGTAGTGTGGTGTGCGGTTTGCTGATGTAAACGTTGTGAACAGAGTGCCCCATGGTGGCGTTGGGGTTATGGTACGGGCAGGCAATAGCTACAGACAATAAACACAATTGCATTTTATCGATGGCAATTTGAATACACAGAGATACCGTGGTGAGATCCTGAGGCCCATTGTCGTGCTATTCATCCGCCGCCATCACCTCATGTTTCAGCATGATAATGCACGGCCCCATGTCGCAAGGATCTGTACACAATTCCTGGAAATTGAAAAAGTCCCAGTTCTTCCATGGCCGAATACTCACCAGACATGTCACCCATTGAGCATGTTTGGGATGGTCTGGATCGATGAGTACGACAGCGTGTTCCAGTTCCCGCCAATATCCATCAACATTCCACAGGCCAAAATCAACAGCCTGATCGACTCTATGCAAAGGAGACGTGTCGTGCTGCACGAGGCAAATGATGGTCATATCAGATATTGACTGGTTTTCTGATCCATGTCCCTACTTTTTTGTTGTTGTTGGTATCTGTGACTAACAGATCCATATCCGTAGTCATGTGAAATCCATAGATTAGGGCCTAATGAATATTATTTCAATTGATTCAGTGTATGTAGGTTAGGTGTAATGTGCATATTTACATTGCATTCGAAAAGTATTTAGACTCCTGGACTTTTTCCACATTTTGTTACGTTACAGCAAAAAACTGAAATATTACATTTACATAAGTATTCAGACCCTTTACTCAGTACTTTGTTGAAGCAGGTTTGGCAGCGATTACAGCCTTGAGTCTTCTTGGGTATGACACTACAAGCTTGGCACACCTGTATTTGGGGAGTTTCTACCATTCTTCTCTGCAGATCCTTCAGAGACTTGTCCCAGAGCCACTCCTGCGTTGTCTTGGCTGTGTGCTTAGGGTCGTTGTCTTGTTGGAAGGTGAACCTACGCCCCAGTCTGGAGCAGGTTTTCATTAAGGAACTCTTTGTACTTTCCCCCTTTCATCTTTCCCTTGATCCTGACAAGTCTCCCAGTCCCTGCCATTGAAAAACATCGCCACAGCATGATGCTGCCACCACCATGCTTCACAGTAGGGATGGTGCCAGGTTTCCTCCAGAAGTGACGCTTTGTTTCATCAGATGAGAGAATCTTGTTTCTCATGGTCTGAGAGTCCTTTAGGTGCCTTTTGGCTTTTACTGAGGAGTTGCTTCCGTCTGGCAACTTTACCATAAAGGCCTGATTCGTGGAGTGCTGCAGTGATGGTTGTCCTTCTGGAAGGTTCTCCCATCTCACAGAAGAACTCTGGAGCTCTGTCAGAGTGACCATCGGGTTCTTGGCCACCTCCCTGACCAAGGCCCTTCTGCCCCGATTGCTCAGTTTGGCCGGGAAGCCAGCTCTAGGATGAGACTTGGTGGTTCAAACTTTTTCCATTTAAGAATGATGGAGGCCACTTTGTTCTTGGGGACCTTAAATTCTGCAGACATTGGTACCCATTTGGTACCCTTGGTACATTTGGTACCCTTCATCAGATCTGTGCCTCGACACAATCCTGTCTCAGAGCTCTACGGACAATTCCTTTGACCTCATGGCTTCGTTTTTGATCTGACATGACCTGTACACCGTGGGACCTTTATATAGACAGGTGTGTGCCTTTCCAAATCATATCCAATCAATTGAATTTACCACAGGTGGACTCCAATCAAGTTGTAGAAACATCTCAAAGATGATAAATGGAAACAGGATTCACCTGGTTCATTCTCATAGCAAAGGGTCTGAATACTTATGTAAATAAGGTATTTCTGTTTTTTAATACATTTGCAAAGATTTCTAAAAACCTGTTTTGACTTTGTCATTATGGGGTATTGTGTGTATATTGATGAGATTTTTTTTTAGAATAAGGCTGTAATGTAACACAATGTGGAAAAAAGGTGAATGGGTCTGAATACTTTCTGAAGGCACTGCATGTTGTATTACACAGGGCACATTTGTAAAGAGACCTAGGTCTCAATATTTATTCCCTGTTAAAATAAAGGTTAAATAAAACATTTGAATTAAAAGATCAGTGTGTGTGTGTGTGTGTGTGTGTGTGTGTGTGAGACGACACTTGTGTATCTGTGTGTGTAATCAGATGTAGAAAGAGTGGATGTCACATGAACTTGTCCTAACTGCGTGGGCACCACAGGGGACATAACTACATCCATCTGTAAAAACAATCACAGAGACAGTAAATTACCCTGCCTTAGGAAAATATGCCTCTCCATGCCCCTTGAGTCCATCACAATGTTTGGTAAAATAAAGCCAGACAGAAATTGAAAAGAGAGCTAAAATAATCAGCTTGCTGTGCTGGATGTCCACCCGCTCTAAGCAGGGAAAATGTGTGTGTAGGTTCTTTTATGTGTGATATAGGGCAATGGTTTCACATGTGAATACTTCAAGGGGGCCAAGCTGGAGGAAAGAGATCATAGATTGTAGCCCCTAAACCCCTTTCCCTCAGTACCACAACATCGCTTCTGGAGCCACTGTCACACCATGGAGTCGGAGTCCAGACCAGGACCAGACCGCAGGAGTAAAGTATGTGTAGATACTGTAGATACACCCTCAGCGCTGGGATTTTTTAATTTAAATTATTGTTTAAAAAAATATATATAATAATATTGGATCCTCAGAGTCTATACAATAATGCTGACAAACAAATGATATATAAAAATCCGACCTGTGGCCTGCTCTTTGGATGTACAAGGTGGAAATGGAGAGCCATCAATCAGAGGCTGACTGGTGGTGAACACATGTTGTTCCAGAGAGAGCAGACTTTCATTGAAAAACTTGTTTCTATTATTTAACTTGGGTAAATGGTTTCAGGTAGCATTCTACAAGCCTCCCACAATAAGTTGGGTGAATTTTGGTGTCACGACTTCCGCCGAAGTCGGTCCCTCTCCTTGTTCGGGCGGCGTTCGGCGGTCGACGTCACCGGTTTTCTAGCCATCGCCGATCCACTTTTCATTTTCCATTGTTTTTTTTTTACACACCTGGTTTCAATCCCACAATTACTTGTTTATTATTTAACCGTCTAATCCCCAATGTTTGTTTGTGAGTGATTGTTTTTTGTATTGCGGTCCGTTATGTTGGGCTTGGCTTTATGTTGACGTGTATTGTGATAATTTAGAGTAAAATTGCTAATTTACTCATATCTGCTGTCCTGCGCCTGACTCCTCTACACCAGCTACACACAGATGCTTTACATTTGGCCCAAACCTCCTGACAGAGCTGGTGTAACTGAGTCAGATTTGTAGGCCTCCTTGCTCGCACACGCGTTTTCCAGTTCTGCCCACAAATTCTCTGTAGGATTGAGGTCAGGGCTTTGTGATGGCCACTCCAATTCCTTGACTTTGTTATCCTTAAGCCATTTTGCCACAACTTTGGAAGTATGCTTGGGGTCATTGTCCATTTGGAAGACCCATTTGCGACCATTTTTAACTTCCTGACTGATGTCTTGAGATGTTGCTTCAATATATCCACATAATTTTCCTGCCTCATGATGCTATCTATTTTGTGAAGTGCACCCCCACAACATGATGCTGCCACCCCCGTGCTTCACGGTTGGGATGGTGTTCTTCGGCTTGCAAGCATCCCCCTTTATCCTCCAAACATAACAATGGTCATTATGGCCAAGCAGTTCTATTTTTGTTTCATCAGACCAGAGGACATTTCTCCAAAAAGTACGATCTTTGTCCTCATGTGCAGTTGCAAACCGTAGTCTGGCTTTTTTATGGCGGTTTTGGAGCAGCGGCTTCTTCCTTGCTGAGCGGCCTTTCAGGTTATGTCAATATAGGACTCATTTCACTGTGGATATAGATACTTTTGTACCTGTTTCCTCCAGCATCTTCACAAGGTCCTTTGCTGTTCTGGGATTGATTTGCACTTTTCGCACCAAAGTACATTCATCTCTAGGAGACAGAACGCGTCTCCTTCCTGAGCGGTATGACTGCTGCGTGGTCCCATGCTGTTTATACTTGCGTACTATTGTTTGTACAGATGAACAATTCTTTTTTCTGAGGTCTTGGCTGATTTCTTTAGATTTTCCCATGATGTCAAGCAAAGAGGCACTGAGTTTGAAGGTAGGCCTTGAAATACATCCACAGGTACACCTCCAATTGACTCAAATTATGTCAATTAGCCTATCAGAAGCTTCTAAAGCCATGACATAATTTTCTGGAATTTTCCAAGCTGTTTAAAGGCACAGTCAACTTAGTGTATGTAAACTTCTGACCCACTGGAATTGTGATACAGTGAATTATAAGTGAAATAATCTGTCTGTAAACAATTGTTGTAAAAATGACTTGTGTCATCCACAAAGTAGATGTCCTAACCGACTTGCCAAAACTATAGTTTGTTAACAAGAAATTGGTGGAGTGGTTGAAAAACGAGTTTTAATGACTTCAACCTAAGTGTATGTAAACTTCCGACTTCAACTGTACATGTTTAGGGATCTTTCGGAGCAAACAAAGCGCAGCAAAATAGTAATATTTAACATTCATCAATATACAAGTGTTGCACAGTCATCAAAAGCTCTGATTCTTGGCAATATCACAGCGTTGTCAGATTTAAAAAAGGTTCTACGCCGAAAGCACAACATTTGATTGTTTGAGGATAGCACCCCACATATTTTCCACATTAGCATAAATTCATATCCAGCGCGGGTCTCACAAAACCCATATAAGAGCTAAAATAAATTGCTTACCTTTCGAAGAACTTCTGCTAAGGGATTCCCAAGTGTCCAAACAAGAGAATCCATGGTTCTTTTGTTAGAAAAAGTCATTTCTTATATCCATAAATCTCTGTTTGGTTGGCGCGTTATGTTCAGATAGTCCACCAAGCATCTCCAGTCTACTCGCCCATTGTACAGTGAAGAGAACGCGTTCAAATTATACCTCTCAACTTTTCCCCAAAAAATCAAACATCATTTATAATTTATCCTTAGGCATCCATTTATCTATATTGGCTATTATATTTCACTCGGATAATAACCTACACAATACAGAATGTAAACACTGTGCTGCGCGCTCCCGGGTATCTCATGCGCTAGACAGAAAGGATATCCTGGTATGTCATACAAAATCGACAACCTTTTGGCTCTCTTCCACTATAAAGCCTCCAAACACTGTCCAGAGACTGTCGACATCTAGTGGAAGCCATAGGTACTGCAACCTCAGTCCTATTTCCCTGAAAATTCAATAAACAGCCATTTAAAGTCAGGAAATGTCAAAAGAAAAATTATTTCCGGACAGAAATTTCTCGGGTTTTCGCCTGCTATATCAGTTCTGTTATACTCACAGACATTATTTTAACTGTTTTAGAAACTTCAGAGTGTTTCTACCTGTGCATATCCTAGTTTCTGGGCCTGAGTGGCAGGCATTTTACTTTGGGCACGTCAGACAGGCGAAAATTCGGAAAATGGGACCCTAGCCCTAAGGAGATAACATATCATAACAAACAAACACCAAAACAATGACAGTAATTATACATTCACTTTCAGATCTCTGATCTTTTTCTCATTAATTTTATTAACATTATTATATTTTATTTTCCTTACATACCATTAATAATTTGACTGTCGCAAAATGTGTGGCTGTAGTGTGTAATATACCTCTAACAGAGTATAGAGGCCTATTCAACAAGATATTTATTTTCTACAAGAAAGCGACCAGGGCCCAGTTGACCCATAAATTCATTGAAGTTTTATATTGACACTTCTTAGGGTATCTGCAAGATTAGGGGGAAGAGATAGCAAAAAGGTGTCCCATATTGTATAGAAATCCCCTTCCTTGCAACTAAATATAGCACTAATGTTCTCCAGTGGTAACACTAAAGAGCTCACAATACCACTGATTTATTGTTCGTGCCTGGTCTTTTATCCAGATAAGGAGAATGCATTTACGGGCCACAAATAATATTTTTTTAAGAAGATTAAGCTGTGCTAAGGTAAGTGAGGGCCTATTCCCAATGACAGCCAGTACAAATAGCCATGGGTCCATTCTAAAAGGACAGTGGTCCCCAAACTTTTAATAGTCCCGTACCCCTTCAAACATTCAACCTCCAGCTGCGTACCCACTCTAGCACCAGGGTCAGCGCACTCTCAAATGTTGTTTTTGCCATCATTGTAAGCCTGCAACATCACACACACTATACAATACATTTATTAAACATAAGAATGAGTGTGAGTTTCGTCACAACCCGGCTCGTGGGAAGTGACAAAGAGCTCTTATACGACCAGGGCACAAATAAGATAATAATAATAATAATCAATGTTGCTCTTTATTTAGCCATCTTACATATAAATCCTTATTTTTTCATCAAAAATTGTGAATAACTCACCACAGGTTAATGAGAAGGGTATGCTTGAAAGGATGCACATAACTCTGCAGTGTTGGGTTGTCTTTTTCCACACACAGTCTGTGCCTGAATTTAGTTTTCATGCTAGTGAGGGCCGAGAATCCACTCTTGCAAAGGGCATCAGTGTCTTAATAGCTCGATTTTCCAAGGCAGGATCTCTGCGCGCAGACCAATCTAGAAATCTGTCAGTGGCTTCTGATTAAATTACATTTTCACAGAACCGGTTGTTCAGATATCAGTAAGAGGACTGGAGGCAGGGCATGAAAAGGATAACGAATCAGAGTTCTTAATCATAGCCTCAATGTTGTCCCGCACATTGAAAATAGTTGCGGAGAGTCCCTGTAATCCTGGATTCAGATCATTCAGGCGAAAAACATCACCCAGATAGGTGAAAGTGAAAATAAGTGAATAAGTGAAAATTCTGGTCAGTAAAGAACACTTTAAGCTCGTCTCTCAATAAAAATGTTTTTTTAAATACTTTGCCGCTTGATAACCAGCACACTTCTGTATGTTGTAAAAGCGTTACATGGTCGCTGCCCATATCATTGCATAGTGCAGAAAATACAAGAGAGTTCAGGGGCCTTGCTTTAACAAAGTTAACCATTTTCACTGTAGTGTTCAAAATGTCTTTCAAGCTGTCAGGCATTCCCTTGGCAGCAAGAGCCTCTCGGTGGTTGCTGCAGTGTACCCAAGTGGCGTTATGCACTTGCGTTACCACTCCACTATGTCTCCCTGTCATGGCTTTTGTGCCATCAGTACAGATACCAACATGAGCAGCAGCTACATTTGGCTACATACGGACCGTTAGTGGAATTCCCGCAAGAGAGTAAAGGTTAATGTGATTGGATATGAATTATTTGACTAGGCTACCTGTATTTGACATTGTGTTGTTATTTCGCTGAACACTAGATGGTTGAATTTTATTTTTGGCAGTGAAACGAGGCTACTCAGGCGAAAAAAAAAACCTCATCCAAATGTATAGCCCCGTTGGAAAATATAAATGGACTGTTTGAAAAAAAAAAACATTTTTATTTGGCGTACCCCCGACGGCATTGCGCACCCGTACCCCAGTTTGGGAATACCTATAGAGGAACATGCCCTCCAGCTCCATTTAGGCATTATCCCGAAAAATGTTAATGAATGGGTAAGTCCAAAACAGATGGCCATGAGTGCCCTTTTCCTTCTTACACTTACAACAGGTATTAGATAATTCTGCTTTAATTTTATTACATATCATGGGAGTCCTATGAATCCTTTGCAAAATCTTCTATTGCACCGTGTTGCAGGTGAACAGTTGTCTTGCTTTGAGCCTTTGTCCAATTACGAATTTCTGGGCCTCTCCCCAGCTCCCTTTTCAATACCCTAATCAGAATAGTTACTTTCAACATTAGAGTGTATTGCAGCATAAAATGAAGAGATAACGTGTTTAGGTCTTTTAGCTTCAACAGGAGATTGTCCACTGGGGTTCGTATTGGGTTCTGTGGCGGGAACATCATCTTGGATTCAATTAAATGTCTTACTTGCAGATACCCAAAAAATGTTTTGTGTGGTACAGCAAATGTTTGTTGGATTTGCTCAAACGATAGCAACGTGTCGCCATCAAACATACAGTATCTGATGTTGACCTTATACCTTTCTGGTACCAGAGGTGGAAAACGCTATCAGGGACGCCAGGGGGAAGACCTTGTTATTAATAAGGGGAGAAAGTAATCCTTTCTCCTAAGGTGTTTGAAAATATCTCTCCAGATCTTAAAGGTGTTGTTAAGAGTTTCCCTTCTGTGCTGACTGAGTTTATATCACCAGTCATAACACTGATTAATGAGTACAGAGATGTGAAACAGGAGTTGTTACTGACCCAATTAGAGCAATGTTCATCTCTGAGCCATTCTGAAATTATGTGAGCATGACATGCCCAGTTAGAAAATAGTAAATTAATTAGTGCCAGGCCTCCTAAATTATATGGTAGCTGCAGTTTACTCATTTTCAACTTTGATCTTTTTCTGTGTCATATAAAGTCTGAGCGGTATTTAAATCAAATCAAATCAAATGTTATTTGTCACATGTGCGGAGTACAACAGGTGTAGACCTTACAGTGAAATGCTTACTTACAAGCCATTAAACCTCTTAAGGATCTCTACAGATCGGTGTCCCACCCACGGGACAGGTTTGGGTTGAATGCACAGATAATTCAATTAGCACAAGGTTGTCACGCCCTGATCTGTTTCACCCCCTCCAGGTGTCGCTTATTTTCCCCAGTGTATTTATCCCTGTGTTTTCTGTCTCTTTGTGCCAGTTCGTCTTGTATGTTTCCAAGTCAACCAGCGGTTTTCCCGTTCTCCTGCTTTTTGCATTCTCCTTTTTCTAGTCTTCCTGGTTTTGACCCTTGCCTGTTTCTGGACTTTGTACCCGCCTGCCTGACCATTCTGCCTGCCTTGACCACGAGCCTGTCTGCCGCTCTGTACCTCCTGGACTCTAAACTGGTTTTGACCTTTTTGCCTGTCCACGACCATTCTCTTGCTTACCCCTTTGGATTAATAAACATTGTAAGACTCCAACCATCTGCCTCTTGTGTCTGCATTTGGGTCTCGCCTTGTGCCTTGATAGAGTTTGTAAGTAACAAGACAATTTCCCAGGACATGGACATATCGGATATTGCCAGAAAGCTTAATAAATTCTTGTTAATCTAACTGCACTGTCCAATTTACAGGAGCTGTTACGGTGAAAGAATACCATGCTATTGTTTGAGGAGAGTGCACAGGTATGAACTTTAAAAGTTATTAATATTCCAATTAGGCACATTTGGGCAGTCTTGATACATCATTTTGAACAGAAATGCAATGGTTCATTGGATCAGTCTAAAACTGTGCACATACACTGCTGCCATCTAGTGGCCAAAGTCTAAATTGCGCCTAGGCTGGAGTAGTACATTATGGCCTTTCTCTTGCATTTCAAAGATGATGGTACGGTTGTTTTTTTTCTTTGTATTATCTTTTACCAGAACTAATGTGTTATATTCTCCTACATTCATTTCACATTTCCACAAACATCAAAGTGTTTCCTTTCAAATGGTATCAAGAATATACATCTCCTTGCTTCAGGTCCTGAGCTACAGGCAGTTAGCTGTATAAAAGACACCTGGGAGCCAGAAATCTTTCTGATTGAGAGGGGGTCAAATACTTATTTCCTTCATTAAAATGCAATTACATTTATAACATTTTTCACGTGTTTTTCTGGATTTTTTTGTTGTTATTCTGTCTCTCACTGTTCAAATAAACCTACCATTAAAATTATAGACTGATCATTTCTTTGTCAGTGGGCAAACGTACAAAATCAGCAGGGGATCAAATACTTTTTTCCCTCACTGTATCAATGATGTCGCTCTTGCTGATGGTGATTCTCTGATCCACCTCTACGCAGACGACACCATTCTGTATACATCTGGCCCTTCTTTGGACACTGTGTTAACAAACCTCCAAATGAGCTTCAACACCATACAACACTCCTTCTGTGGCCTCCAACTGCTCTTAACTGCTAGTAAAACGAAATGCATGCTCTTCAACCGATCAGTACCCGCACCCACCCGCCCGACTAGCATCACTACTCTGGACGGTTCCTCCTTTGGCCGCCTTTCCTTCCAGTTCTCTGCTGCTAATGACTGGAACGAACTACAAAAAATCCCTGAAGCTGGAGACTCATATCTCCCTCACTAACTTTAAGCACCAGCTGTCAGAGCAGCTCACAGATCACTGCACCTGCACATAGCCCTGTAAATAGCCCATCCAACTACCTCATCCCCATACTGTTATTTATTTATTTTGCTCCTTTGCACCCCAGTATCTCTACTTGCACATTCACTTTCTGCACATCTATCACTCCAGTGTTTAATTGCTATATTGTAATTACTTCGTCACTATGGCCTATTTATTGCCTTACTTCCCTTATCTTACCTCATTTGCACACACTGTATATATACTTCTTTCTATTGTATTATTGACTGTATGTTTGTTTATTCTATGTGTTGTTTGTGTCGCACTGCTTTGCTTTATCTTGGCCAGGTCGCAGTTGTAAATGAGAACTTGTTCTCAACTGGCCTACCTGGTTAAATAAAGGGGAAATAAAAATATATATTTTTTTTTAAATATGTGGACAACTATAAATACCTAGGTGTCTGGCTAGACTGTAAACTCTCTTTCCAGACTCACATTAAGCATCTCCAATCCAAAGTTAAATCTAGAATCGGCATCCTATTTTGCAGCAAAGCCTCCTTCACTCATGCTGCCAAACTTACCCTCATAAAACTGACTATCCTACCGATCCTTGACTTCGACGATGTCATTTACAAATTAGCCTCCAACACTCTACTCAGCAAATTGGATGCAGTCTATCACAGTGCCATCTGTTTTGTCATCAGAGTGACCATCGTGTTCTTGGTCACCTCCCTGACCAAGGCCCTTCTGCCCCGATTGCTCAGTTTGGCCGGGTGCCCATCTCTAGGAAGAATCTTGGTGGTTCCAAACTTCTACCATTTAAGAATGTTGGAGGCCACTGTGTTCTTGGGGACCTGCAATTGGGCCTCAGGATCTCGTCACAATATTTCTGTGCATTCAAATTTATCGTTGATAAAATATTGAATGCGTTGAATAACACATTTATAAATGGCAAAAAATACACTAAAAAAAGAAATCATGAGGAATATTGTTTTGAAGTGTCTGTCCTATATCTAGGAGATATAAGAAAGTTTATGAAATTATACTTTTTGGACACATTTAACCTATTATTTTTGTTGGCACAAAACTACCTCCATACTTTCATTTGTTTGTATGGGTTACCTTCAGACGAGCCCTGTGACTCCTGGGTCGTAGTGCAAAACACCATCGTGTTCGTGAGTGTTCGGACGCTCCAGACAGAAGTTGGCACATCAGCTCTAGCAACTTCAGACGAGTCCCGTAACATTTGTGGGGGTCATACAGCCGTTCGGACACCACAGACATTTTCGTGAGAAAAAACTATTTTCGGGATGTCTCATTGTCTGACAAACACCTCTGTAGCTCCGCCACCTTCCACCGCAGATGCAGAAGGCCAACATAGGCGTATGCAGTGGATTAAACTGACGGATTTTGATGGGGATTTTTTTTATTATGTAATTTAGATTGACGCACAGTGATTCAATAGACTCTTTAGGATGATTAATCACCAATAAACCAAGAACTGTCACCATCCAAGGTTTTGGGGGGTTTGCCGGTGGACCACTTTACCTCGATTTTCAAGTGTTCACATTTTATGTGAATGACTTTTTGGATACTGTTTTATTCATGTGGTTGTCAAATGTGACTGCAAGCTGTAACTGGAAACCATCCTACTACTGAGATGTCCTGTACCAAAAATAACACAACATAATGATATGTTTTTAGCATAATCATACTGGTTTTGACAATGTTGTATTAATTCTTATCCAGTCCTTTGGCCTGTGCAAGTGAGACAAAGCAATAAACATGCTGGTATCTTTCCAACATTGAATCAAGAACAAGAAAATATGTTAATGAGTAATTTCAGCATTTTGCTTCGAAATAATGTGTTGCTTATTTTGCTAAACTGCTTCGACTATTTTCTTTGCTTTGTCCTGCGGAACAAATGTTCTCATTTGATATTTGCCCGGACAACAATAACGAACGGAACAATCCCTGCAATTCTGTTTATGATACCGGGAGCGAAGCTGTTACAGCTGATAGTCAGCTTGTTTACATTTCATTATATATTTGTAAGGTTATTTGGCGACCGAAGTTCCGTTTTCAATCTGTTGTTGCAGTTGCAGCCAGAGCCTTGCTTCCGAGTGTCGTTGATTATGGTGTAGACGGAGCCCTTTCTCTGAGACAGCAGGTAAAGCACAACAACAGGGCAGACATTAGCTAGCATGCTAGCCAAGTGACATTACATTCGATATGTATTTATTTATACATGTCTCTGATAGAAACGTGTTACACTTTTGATGTATTTTTTTATGAATTTCTCCAGTTCTCATCCCATTCTAACCTTGTAACTAAAAGTTTATGAATATTTCTGTAACGTCGGCTAGTTAGTTAGCTGGTAGCTAACTTTCTTCTTACCTAGCTAGTTAACGGTAACTAGCTAAAACCACAACCAAAGATCACATTGTTCTATCTGTGATTGTGGCATAACTGGCCTGCTATATGTGGTTGAGCTGTAGCTAACTTGTTATCTGATAGAATATATCACGCTTAACCGCTGGTTAACTAGATTGCTGTACTGATTAGTTAGCTAAATATTCATCTGTCTAGGTACTTGGCTAGTTAACTATTTAGCTTAAAATGTTACTTAGCTTGCTATGTCATTGCTTTTTTAGTTTACTAGCTAGCTATACAAAAACAATGTTGTGTAGCTAACTAAGTAAAAAAAATATGTTCCCAAACTGATGTCACATAACCTCCTATCTTTATCCCAACTAGTTACTCTTAGCTATCAGTATTTTCTAGATATGAACTAGCTAACCAGATTTTTGTGGGGGTTGCTATCTGTTGCAAGTCTCCCATTGGTGCCAGCCACACCCTAGCTACGTCCTAACTGAACTGAACTTCTTTTTTTATTTGTAAGTGGAAAATGACAAAGATGTCTCAAGCAGCATAATCCTGGCAATGCTTATTATGGGAAAACAAATATGTTTGTCTGACTTCCAGCATTGGTGCAATGCAGCTCTGCCCTTTGCCTGGAAATCCGACGTGGAATTCCATAGAATTCTATGTCTGGCAGAAATGAGTCCAGATGGGTTAGGGCAGAATGCAGTGTGATTGCGATTGCGTCGTCTGTGGACCTATTGGGACGGTAAGCAAATTGGAGTGGGTCCAGGGTGTCTGGCAGGATGGAGGTGATATGATCCTTGACTAATCTCTCAAAGCACTTCATGATGACGGAAGTGAGTGCTACGGGGTGAATCAGTAAATCGAGTCAATGGAATCGAAAGAACCCTTGTCCTTGTTACCACCGCCTCTTGAAGCATGTGGGAACAGCAGACTGGGATAGGGACTGATTGAATATGTCCGTAAACACACCAGCCAGCTGGTCTGCGCATGCTCTGAGGACACGGCCAGGGATGCCATCTGGGCCGGCAGCCTTGCGAGGGTTAACACATTTAAATGTTGTACTCACGTTGGTAGCATTGCCAACGTGAGTACAAAGCATTGCCTTGCGGAGGGAATAGCTACACTGTTTCTATTCCGTCATGTTTCCGGTCACCTTACCCCGGTTAAAATCAGTGGTTCGCGCTTTCAGTTTTGCACAAATGCTGCCATCAATCCACGGTTTCTGGTTGGGGAAGGTTTTAATAGTTGCTATGGGTACAACATCACCAATGCACTTGCTAATAAACTCGCTCACCGAATCAGCGTATACATCAATGTTGTTGTCAGATGCTATCCGGAACATATCCCAGTCGTGCTCGAAGCAATCTTGCAGCGTGGAATCAGATTGGTCGGACCAGCGTTGAACAGACCTGAGAACGGGCGTTTCCTGTTTTAGTTTCTGTCTGTAGGCTGGGAGCAACAAAATGGAGTCATGGTCAGACTTGCCGAAAGGAGGGCGGAGAATAGCCTTGTATGTGTCACGGAAGTTAGAATAACAATGATCCAGGATTTTACCAGCCCGGGTGGCACATTCGATATGCTAATACATTTTAGGGAGCCTTGTTTTCAGATTAGCCTTGTTAAAATCCCCAGCCATAATAAATGCAGCCTCAGGATAAGTGGTTTCCAGTTTACATAGAGTCCAGTGGATTTCTTTCAGTGCCGTCGATGTGTCAGCTTGAGGGGGGATATACACGGCTGTGATTATAATCGAGGAGAATT
>QNTS01006073.1:97574-112923 GCA_003317085.1 Hucho hucho
TCTTGGTAGATAATGCGGTCGGCATTTGATTGTAAGGAATTCTATGTCAGGTGAACAAAAGGACTTGAGTTCCTGTATGTTGTTATGATCACACCACGACTCGTTAATCATAAGACACACACCCCCTTCTTCTTCTTACCAGGTAGAAGTTTGTTTCTGTCTGCGCGATGCGTGGAGAAACCAGGTGGCTGTACCGCCTCAGATAACGTGTCCTGAGTGAGCCATGTTTCCGTGAAGCAAAGAACGTTGCAGTCGCCAATGTCTCTCTGGAAGGCAACTCTTGCTCGTATTTCGTCCACTTTGTTGTCCAGAGACTGGACATTGGCAAGTAAAATACTCGGGAGAGGTGCACGATGTGCCCGTCTACGTAGCCTGACCAGACATTTGCTGTGGGGAAATGAACAACCTGCCAATCCAAGCTGTTGAATTATTTACATTGTCAGTCTGTAAACATGGCTAGGTCAATCGGCTTCTTCTAAGTAAGGCCTGAATGCATGCCGGTTCTGTGCAGGCTGAGCATGCCCTGTATTGCTAGCTGGCAGGCAAGCAGTGTCAACTGAAACAGGTGGGGGTCGGACAGGGCACACATTTCATGGAAACATTGATATCTGATACCCAGGCAACCCTCTCACACACACACTTCTCTGAACACAAGCGCTCACTCCACATTTTCCCTCACAGGCAGCCTAGGGCGGCAAGATTTTGGGGTTGATATTCTGGTTTAGGTGCAGCCATCTCATGTCTGGGGGTTGTTCCTATTACTTTCAGAACAAGGAAGATGATTTGATGGATCAATACAACACTATCATAGTCTGGTATCAACTTGGCCTACTTGTGAACTTCAAGAGCAGGCTTGACTGCAGTCCTCACTGTTATTATTGCAGCATGAATGGGTGCAGAGTCGCAGACACATTCCATTCCTTTGTATGGAACTGAGTAGGCTACCCAGTCGGTGATTCTTAAAGCTGAACTATTTGAATTATTCTGGCTGGGTAGGTAGCTGTTCTAGCCACTAGCCAGCTATTACGTTCTAGCCACTAGCCAGCTATTACGTTCTAGCCACTAGCCAGCTATTACGTTCTAGCCACTAGCCAGCTATGACAGCGTAGCCACTGGCCAGCTATGACAGCGTAGCCACTGGCCAGCTATGACAGCGTAGCCACTGGCCAGCTATGACAGCCTAGCCACTGGCCAGCTATGACAGCCTAGCCACTGGCCAGCTATGACAGCCTAGCCACTGGCCAGCTATGACAGCCTAGCCACTGGCCAGCTATGACAGCCTAGCCCCCACAAACTCAACTCTGGACTTCGAAGCCAGAAATTCCTCTGCATTTATTAATTGTTCCCCTCTAATCAAGGACTGCTTTAGACCTGGGAAACCAGGTGTGTGCAATTAATTATTAGGTAGAACAGAAAACCAGTAGGCTCTGGACCTCGCAGGGTAAGAGTTGAGTACCCCTGGCCTAGCCACTAGTCAGTTATGACAGCCACTTGAGAGAATAACCTCATCGGAATGGCCACATTGCACAGCCAGTCTCACAGCGGGTGAAGGACTCATACAGAAGGCTCGTCTGACTGAACTACTGTGTATTGTTGTGCTTTTGCTCCTCTCCCGGCAGTTTGTCCTTTGCTGCCAAGCTGGCCCTAGATAGCGTTGTGTTGACTGAAGAACTGGAGTTGAAACCTGCATGATGCCAACCATCTGCTCATGTTCAGACTAAGCTGACCACTGGGAACACTTAGTAAACTGTCTAAATACTGCTTACAGCGCTGTGCATGATCTCTCTCAATGTCAGCCTAATTGGAATTAGAACACCTAATCAGTGTCAGTCTAATTGAAATTAGAACACCTAATCACTGTCAGCTACTTTATTATTTCCCCTTAATTAGCCTGGCTGTAATTAGTCTACTCATCCTGATCAAAGGTGTGAACAGCTGGGAAGTGAACACCTCTCCCCCTTACAGTTTTAAGCAGTCATGTTATGGTATTTGTCTGTGTGGGACAAACTTGTATTAGGCTAGGACAAGCTCTATTCTGGGTCCATTAGGGCTGACTTGTAAAATGGTTACTGTTGGGACTTTTTCTGAAAACAACACCACCTGGCCTCTATGCCTATCCCCCAGCCTGGGCCCTGCCCAAGCCACTGGAACATTGCTTATACCTAGCCTATCCAACTGCACACCTAAAGGGAATGCCAGGGGAATGGGCTAGCTAGAATTGGTTGGTTGGTCTCTCTCCTATGGTGGTAGAATATAATGTAGCCTAGGCAAGTGATTGAGGAGAACAGAGAAGTTCAGCCCATTAAAACACAGAGGAGCTGTCAGACATGGGCTTTGTTTTAAATTAATGCTTAAATTAAGTCTGACTTAAATGACTAAACACTATACAACTGTCTAAACTCTATTTAGGTAACTAATTATGCACTGAAGAAAGGTAACTAGAAAAATAAGTCTGATTTTGTAGTCAAGCATGACTGTCTAAACATCAAGTAACTGTCTTGGTTCTTGCTGTGAACTGTCAAGATAAGTGATCTTGGGTTCATTCCATTAGTTGTGCCACTGTGCCAGTCTATCAAACATGTTTCACATCGCATGTAATTCCCATTGACAGCGACGGTTCCAGTTGCATGAAGGAGTCACCAGGTCATGTGGTTGAGGAGCCATTGTTGTTATCAGCAACTTCGATGCTGCAGTGACTTTTGGGATAATGAGGCGGGTCCCGGGGGTGCTGGAAGACTGGTGTCCTAATTCCACTGAGCCAACAGGGGACAAAAGGGTATCTAATGGGGTACTTGTCACTAACAAATTCAGCAACACTCTGGCAGCCAAAGTGGTTGTTGAGTGGTAGTATTCCTGTAAGTGCTCTGTTAGGACTTTACTTTGTCTAATGAACTTTTTTCATGTTTGGTGTGTCTATATAGCCTACTGCTATTATTAATTGGTCATGTTGTGTTGTAATATCACTACATGTGTCACAGTCACTGATCAACTGCTCTTTCATGTCATTGTGTGTTTTCAGGAGAGAGCGCGGGGCAGCCATGCTGACGTTGGCCAGTAAGCTGAAGAGGGACGACGGGGTGAAGACTGGCCGGCCCCCTGGGGGCCCCTCCGACTCCTCTCACAGGGTCTCTATCAGGGACCGACTGCTC
This sequence comes from Hucho hucho, assembly GCA_003317085.1. Lineage (NCBI taxonomy): Eukaryota > Metazoa > Chordata > Actinopteri > Salmoniformes > Salmonidae > Hucho > Hucho hucho. The sequence goes on from QNTS01006073.1 coordinate 100,724, forward strand.
ATCAAAGGTACAATACACACAATGTCCTCTACATATATATATCGATCTCCTCCAGTAACTCTTTTCACACTAGCATATGGATGGGCCTTGCTGTGCTTCTCTGTAATGCCAGTTTTTCCTCTATATTAATTTTGTTTGGTCGCCGCCGCTACATTGTCAGCGGCACGCACAATAAAAAAAAAATCTTGGTATGGTAAAACCTTTTCAATATAAACTTTAACAACTAAAAGCAGATATGAAGTATGTAGAAAAAAATAATGGAGCTATATTTTTTTAAATAAGATAATCTTTGAGAGCTAAGGATCACCCAAATAAAAACTACAGTCGGGGAGGAAATAAAAAAATGTAATGGTATAGATTTTGTTAGAATGTTTTAGTCATACAGATAGCATAAGAACACGGCATAAGTCATGGCATAATGTGGAGACTACAGAATATTTTATAAAAGTTGGTAACACTTTACTTGACACCCAGTGTTATGACACAGTCATAACCATGTCACAACAGCTGACATAACATGTCATAACCTGTCATAACACTGTCGTGTCCATATATTTTATAGGGCTGACCCCATTTAGTTGACTGGTCGATTGTTTGGTCGATAGGATGTTGGTCGACCAAGATTTATTTAGTCGAGCGGTAGCAAAATAAAAAATAAATAATAATAATAATCATGGTTCAAATCAAATCAAATTGTATTTGTCAGACACATGGTTAGTAGATGTTAATGCGAGTGTAGCGAAATGCTTGTGCTTCTAGTTCCGACCATGCAGTAGTATCTAACAAGTAATCTAACAATTTCACAACAACTACCTTATACACACAAGTGTAAAGGAATGAATACGAGTATGTACATATAAATATATGGATGAGGGATGGCTGACCGACATAGGCAAGATGCAGTAGATGGTATAGAGTACAGTATATACATATGAGATGAGTAATGTAGGATATGTAAACATTATATAAAGTGGCATCGTTTAAAGTGGCTAGTGATACATTTATTACATCCAATTTTTTTATTATTAAAGTTGTCACAAGACACCTGTCTGATTCGCGCCTGTCTGAGTGGACTGATCCATTGTGGAGGTCGTGGGGAGGGCACAGTCCATCAGTCTTAAGACATTTGCTACTGAAATTGTATATGGTTATATTATGTAAAAACAATGGTGCAACACCAATAAAAATAATATTATTTTAGCGGATAGCAGTCGCTGTCCGCTGTTGAATTGACACCTTTGCTTAGACCATGTTGCTATATGCATAATAGCCAAGTTAACCAACATATTTGTGTTGAGAACAATGCCGCGGAGGCAGCAGCGGAGTTAGGAGAGGAGAAAACAGCCCTTGCCTTAATTTTCAAAGAAAGGTTAGGAGAGAGGTAACCCCAACTTAATAAGGTTTATAATCAATAGCCTAACTGTCAAATGTGCCTGGCTTTGTTGAACATCTCATTCCAAAATCATGGGCATTAATATGAAGTTGGTCCCTCCTTTGATGTTAGCCTCCACTCTTCTGGGAAGGCTTTCCACTAGATGTTGGAACATTGATGCAGGGACTTACTTCCATTCAGCCACAAGAGTATTAGTGAGGTTGGGCACTGATTTTGGGTGATTAGGCCTGGCTAGCAGTTGGCGTTCCAATTCATCCCAAAGGTGTTCGATGGGATCAAGTTCTTCCACACCAAGTTCTTGACAAACCATTTCTGTATGGACCTCGCTTTGTGCACAGGGGGGTGTTGTCATGCTGAAACAGGCAATTGCCTTCCCCAAACTGTTGCCACAAAGTTGGAAGCCCCCCCTTACCTTCTTTTTCTTGATCTCCAGTGTTTTCCACAACTAGTCGAATTTATTCCACACATCTGACTTCCCTTTACCTCCCAAGCAACCAGTAAATATTCCCCCGTTTCGAGTTTATTTGTCACGTCCTCTGTATCCATTTTGCTTTCACATGTGTTACGGTGTTCAGAGTTTGTGATTATGATATGCTATAGGTCAGACCCTTTGTCAAGTGCATGTGTGTCAAGAGTGCAAGGGTTGAGGGAATAGGGAATGTTTTTCCTAAACAAATGAAGGATTTCAGTAACAACTTTTCAGTCAGAAATGGCTGTAATTATGTTACAGCTTCAGCAACACGGACAGACAGATCAACACTGTTGATGATCTGTGGTAGTTGCTGCAGTAGGAAAGAGAGAGACAACGGGTGCTAGTCACACAATCACTAGCTGTCTTTTCTTTTTTTACGCAGCGCCCGACGCAATCAAATCAATTAACCCTCTAGTCAGTGTGTCTTAATTATTTAATCAAACAGTTCGCTTAAAGCATCAGACAAGCTCAGTGCATATAGTTTATTTGATTAAAACACAGGACGTGTATATGTGGAAAAATACATGTTTTAAAATTTTGACCAATCTCTGTAGACTGTTCTGTAGACAGTCCAGGCTGGGCAATATTGGGGATAGGGGGAATATAGGCCAGTCTGGCTTCACTGTCTGTCTGGGTTGTCTAATCTGCCTTTGGTTTTAGTATTCATGCAGCGGCCCATGGAACTGTCTGTTGGGGTGGGTTTTGTCCCCCTCGTCCTCTCCTCCTGCGTTCCAGCTCAGATATCTCTTTTTGTCTCTCTTCCTGCCTCACTTTATCCCCCTGATCGCAATCTTCTTGCCCCTGAATGAGGGCTTCCAGGGCCTTAAGCAGTATTGCACTTCTCATGAATTTCAAAGGTTCCATCTTTCTGTGTCTCTTTTTTTCATACTCTTTCCATACTGTCTTTCTTTACATTTGATCACTATCGTCCTGTTGCTCACTCTTTATAGTCTTTCCATCCCCTTAATCTTCCTCCCTAGATCGCTTTCCTTTCCTTTCGCTCTCCTCTCCTTTTCTTGACATGCTCCCATTTTCTCTCTCAAGCTCTGCAGTTTCTGTTTTTTTTTATATTCTTTCCCCATTCTCTGCCCCTCTCTGCCCCATGTTTCCTCCAAGTATTATTATTTCATTTTTTTCCTGGGTAGTTCAGGTCAAATACATTTCTTAAGTTCTTTCTGTCATTTGAGTTTGCTGTTATGTTAGGTCTCTTAGCCTGCAGAGCCAGAGTCAGTCCTCCAGAGGAACACTAGGAGAGGTCATATTTTGCCCACTTCCTGTTTAGTGTTTCTTTAATAGCTAGCTAGAGTCAAACATCGCTTTTGGTGCTCATCTGTCCAGTGAAGTGATTGAGGAGGTGGGCTTTGAACGTTAGCAAGACCGGAACGTTGTTCTGAGGTAGCATCATCATCATCATCTCTAGATTCCTTTACAGATTCAGATGTCTCTTCCACCACCCCCTGTCCTTGTCCATCTCTATTACTGCCCTATTCACTGTTTATTGTCCTACCACTGTTCCATAATGTGGTAGGACAATCATCCTCTGTTTAAAGCTGAAATATAAACTTTTTGGGTGAAATGACCTGACAAAATTCACATAAAAATACGAATTCAATGTGAATTATATATCTGTAATTCTCATTGAAAGCAATTCTAAGAAGTGGTAGATCTGTTCTATGTGCACTATTTCTATGTTTAATTTTTGAGTCTTTTTACTTTTGGTTTTGTACACCAGCATGAAACTTCTGAAAATACAATACTGTTGGTTATGGAAAAAGATTACACTATACTTGCTTGTTTTGTGTCATACTGAAATTAGGCAAACTATTAAATGGTGGAACTATTTCTGCATATTGCACCTTTAATCATCCACCCCAACATCTACTGAAGGCAGTTTCCCCACAAAGTACACAGTCAGATGCTCCCTATTCTCTGCGATCTGTGCGAGGGAACATGCTGTACAGTGTGGAGCTTAAACTTGTATAATCCTTGTAAAGTTGGCACTTTCCAATAACAATTTTGTCATGATATATTTTTTTAATATTGCTTGCACAGCACTGTATCAAAGTCTCATTTACTGTAGCCAGAGCACCGGCAGGGATTGTAAGGAAAGAGGAACACAAAGTGTAGCCCCTTCTCCCCCGACAGGACTCCATAGTGTTACTGTTACTATACAGTCATACACTGGACTATCTGAAGGGGGGTTCAAATATATAATTCTCAAGCGCGCGCGCGCGTGTGTATGTATGTATGTATTATGTATCCTCATTAGCTGCAGCAGCTACTCTTCCTGGGGTCCAGCAAAATTAAAGCAGTTATACATTTTAAAAACATTACAATACATTCACAACAGATTTCACAACATATTAAGTGTGTGCCCTCAGGCCTCTACTACCACATATCTACAACACAAATTCCATGTGTACATGTGTGTATAGTGCGTATATTATCATGTGTGTATGCATGTGTCTGTGTTGCTTCACAGTCCCCGCTGTTCCATAAGGTGTATCTTTATCTGTTTTTTTTCATCAAATTTTCCAGTTACCTGATAGAGTTCCACGTATTCATGGCTCTGTATAGTACTCTGCGCCTCCCGTAGTCTGTTCTGGACTTGGGGACTGTGAAGAGAGTGTGTTTGCTTGTGTGCTTGCAATGCAAACCCTTCCTCTTGCTGAGTTAGGTCTGCTCCACTTGATTCTGTCTGTAGACAACCTGACTGTGTTACCAGGTACAAATGATTTGCTGAATCGTCTGCAGGTCTGGTCCATCCGTCATGGTCTTTTTTTGTTTGAGTTATTTTCACCCTGATTTATGAGATGCATAATTACACTGTGTAGCTACAGTTTCATAACATTTGTTTTAGTGACACATTCAGCCTATGAATGATGAGGTAACTTTTATTTGCAGGGTTATTTTGGGCATCTCTTATAGTTAGTTTGTAGCATCCAAACAGCAAAGGTCTGAGTGAGACAGGAGAGACCGGGAAAGGAGTGTGGGAGATGTGTTCCTTTAGGATTTGGTGCGCACCACTGACTGCTCTTTCCTAGCTACCAATGCAAGCTGGATGCCTTCTTAGTTTGTCTCTCTATCCCCCCCTTTCTCTCTCATTGCAGAAGTTGCAGAACTTGAAGCCAACCTCCCTAGTAAGTATACACCCTTTAACACTATGCAGTGTAACATTATACAATAGCTGATTCGTGTTAATGTTCTGATGGCCATCAGTCTCACTGTGTGTTAGAGAGAGAGATGTGCTGATTCACTAGTAACCCAAGAGGCAGGTGCAGACAGCAGTGGCTGGCTCAGCTGTAGTGTAGTGCTCCAGTCTAAACACCAGGGGGTGATTCAGAGCCACTGGCAGATGTTACTGCTTACTTCCACAGCCAAATATAGTACCCCGTTGAGTTGCACCCCCCCTTTTGCCCTCAGAACAGCCTCAATTCGTCAGGCGTATACTCTACCAGGTGTCTAAAGCATTCCACAGGGATTCTGGCCCATGTTGATTCGAATGTCTCCCACAGCTGTGTCAAGTTGGCTGGATGTCCTTAGGGCGGTGGACCATTCTTGATACACATGGGAAACTGTTGAGCGTGAAACCCAGCAGCGTTACAGTTCTTGACACAAACCGGTGCATCTGTCACCTACTACCATGCCCTATTCAAAGGCGCTTAAATATTTTGTCTTGCACATTCACCCTCTGAATGGCACACATACATAATTCATATCTCAAGGCTTAAAAATCCTTATTTAACCTGTCTCCTTCCCTTCATCTACACGGATTTGAATTGGATTTAACAAGTGACCTCAATAAGAGATCATACCTTTCACCTGGATTCACCTGGTCAGTCTATATCATGGAAAGAGCAGGTGTTCATAATGTTTTGTACAGTGTATATTAGTATAACGCTGATAAGATACAATATACCACGGCTAAGGGCTGTTCTCGATACAGCCATAAGCCGTGGTACGTTGGCCATATACCACAAACCCTGAGGTGCCTTATTGCTATTATAAACTGGTTACCAAGGTAATTACAGCAGTACAAATAAATGTTTTGTCATACCCATGGTCTGAAATACCACTGCTTTCAGCCAATTAGCATTCAGGGCTCCAACCACCCAGTTTATGAATTCCCTTATCGCTCTCTCTTCTCCCACTTCCTCCTCCCTATCCCAGGTACGTGTAAAGCCAGCTTCCCTGATGAGAACAAGCTACACCACTTTCAGCTGGCTGTCTCTCCAGGTAAGACCAGCCACCCTCCATCTCACTAATATCCAACCTGTGTGTATGGAGAACCACTACTAAAACAAAAGTGTGCAGTTAGCTAGTTACTGTGATAGTTATGATATGGTGTCAGTTTGGAAGCTGACATTTAATCCTAGTAAAACATTCCCTGTCTTAGGTCAGTTAGGATCACCACTTTATTTTAAGAATGTGAAATGACAGAATAATAGTAGAGTGATTTATTTCAGCTTTTATTTCTTTCATCACATTCCCACACTCAATTAGTATTTGGTAACTGTTTTTAATTGGCGGTTTTGGAGCAGTGGCTTTTCCCTTGCTGAGCGGCCTTTCAGGTTGTCGATATAGGACCCGTTTTACAGTCGATATAGATACTTTTGTACCTGTTTCCTCCAGCATCTTCACATGGTTCTTTGCTGCTGTTCTGGGATTGATTTGCACTTTTCGCACCAAAGTACGTTCATGTCTAGGAGACAGAGCGCGTCTCCTTCATGAGCGGTATGACGGCTGCATAGTCCCATGGTGTTTATACTTGCGTACTATTGTTTGTACAGAAGAACGTGGTTCCTTCAGGCGTTTGGAAATTGCTCCCAAGGATGAACCAGACTTGTGGAGTTCTACAATTGTTTTTCTGAGGTCTTGGCTGATTTCTTTTGATTTCCCCATGATGTCAAGCAAAGAGGCACGGAGTTTGAAGGTAGGCCTTGAAATACATCCACAGGTGCACCTCCAATTGACTCAAATGATGTCAATCAGAAGCTTCTAAAGCCATGACATTATTTTCTGGAATTTTGTATGTAAACTTCTGACCCACTGGAATTGTGATACAGTGAAATAATCTGTCTGTAAACAATTGTTGGAAAAATGACTTGTGTCATGCACAAAGTATATGTCCTAACCGACTTCCCAAAACGCTAGTTTGTTAACAAGAAATTTGTGGAGGGGTTGAAAAACAAGTTTTTTAATGACTCCAAGCTAAGTGTATGTAAACTTCCAACTTCAACTGTACATGTAGGTGGAGTTATTAAAGTGACAATGCATAGATGACAACAGAGGGTGACAGTGGTGTGGGGAGGGGGGGGTGCAATGCAAATAGTCTGGGTAGCCATTTGTTCAGGAGTGTTATGGCTTGGGGGTAAAAGCTGTTTAGAAGCCTCTTGGACCTAGACTTGGCGCTCCGTTACCGCTTGCTGTGCGGTAGCAGAGAGAACAGTCTATGACTAGGGTGGCTGGAGTCTTTGACCATTTTTAGGGCCTTTTCTCTGACACCGCCTAGTGTAGAGGTCCTGGATGGCAGGAAGCTTGGCCCCAGTGATGTACTGGGCCATACGCACTACCCTCTGTAGTGCCTTGCGGTCGGAGGCAGAGCAGTTGCCGTACCATGCAGTGATGCAACCAGTCAGGATGCTCTCGATGGTGCAGCTGTAGAACCTTTTGAGGATCTGAGGACCCATGCCAAATCTTTCAGTCTCCTGAGGGGGAATAGGTTTTTCATGACTGTCTGTGTGTTTGGACCATTCTAGTTTGTTGGTGATGTGGACACCAACCTGCTTCACTGCAGCCCCGTCGATGAGAATGGGGGCGTGCTCGGTCCTCTTTTTCCTGTAGTCCACAATCATCTTCTTTGTCTTGGCAGCGCTTTAGTGCACAGTAAGTGTTGTTCAAACCGTGCCCTCCACCCTCTGAGTTGAACCAGCAGTGACCTCTGGGTCAAAGGTAAGGAGGTCAAGTCTATCTACGTCGGTACCTTCCTCTAACTGCCTCAGATTGCAGTGATTTATAAAGGTTGTTAGATCACCGCCTCTCACACTGCAATAAAAATACCATCACGTGTTGTACTTTTTCTGACTAGTCACCCTTATCTTAAAGTTATAGCTCGCTCCAGTGATGCGCTGTACTACCTTGTACAGTTACAAATGTGTTCTTGAGTCTTCTATAGTCCTCTATTGAGATTCATCTGCCCTCCAGGCAGAAGCTCTGCTCCTCAGAGGTACATGAGGATCCAGGATCACGTCTGTCCTGCTCTGGTCTTAGTGGCGGTTCTCTGTATTTAAGTGTGGACTTTCTCCAGTAGTCAGGCAGCCATCATTATTCCCCATGCAGGTCCTGTCTGCTTGCTCAGCATTGTGTTCTTACTTCGTTGCCTACCTGTCCTGTATCCTGTAGTCTGAATACGTACTGATACTGGAGCAGCCTGTTGGAATTATTCATGCCTTAGGAGACCTTCTAACGGTGTCTCTCTGTGTGTGTGTGTGTTTGGTTTTTCTATCCTTGTGGGGAACAGAAGTCCTCACAAGGTTAGTAAAACAAGGAAATTCAGACAAGTGGGGACATATCGCCAGTCCCCACAAGGAAAAAGGCTATTTTAGGCGTGGGGGTTAAAATTAGGGTTAAGGGTTAGGATTAAGGGGAAATAGGGAAAATTAGTATTTTGAATGGGAATCAGTTATTTGGTCCCCACAACGATAGTAAAACAAACAGTGTGTGTGTGTGTGTGTGTCATCAGGTCTCATTTCTTCCCTCGAGCTCGGTTCCTTCCTTTAGGCTTCATAAAGTGCAGTATCAGGAGATTCTCTCTTCATTCAAAGTGTTTGTTGTCACCATTAAAGCAGGGTTACTCCAGGGTATTACCAGATTATGCAGCTGTGGAGTGAGAGTTGGAACTGGGGACAGGATACTTGAGGATGTCGCCTCTCTGGAGCCAGGAGGCTTGGCTACCTGTGTTTAGCCTGCTTTATCCAGGCCCAGGATGATTGTGGGTTAGCCTTCCAATCAGGGGTTCACTGCTGCTGTTAGGATAGTGATGTTTTACCTACTTTCCTCTCCACATCTGGTGAGTGTCTTTCTCAGACTGACCTAGCTTATTTTATCCAAAGAGAGCCTTTACCATTTTGTAATATATCTGTGTCAGCAGGGCTGCTCCATTTAAGAACTTGCCCTAGCATGGCGACCCACTGAACCATCTTAGAATAGAGCTCCTCAAGACCTTGCTTGGGCTGGAACATCGAGGTGCCTCAACACTCCCTGTTTGAGGGGTGGAGTAACAATTACCCTCATGCTGTACTTTGGTTTGACAAGCCCCAAAATGTTCCTCTGCTGGCAGGCAGGCACGCATTGTGTTCTGGGAGGTGTTTGGTTGAAAATATTAAGAATGGGATCTACCTAAGCTGATCCTAGGCCAATTTTGATTTTGCCCTGTTTATCAAAAGTGTTCGAAAAACATGTCAATAATCAACTGACTGGCTTTCTTGATGTCAATGGTATTTTCTCTGGTATGCAATCTGGTTTCTGCTCAGGTTATGGATGTGTCACTGCAACCTTAAAAGTCCTCAATGATGTCACCATTGCCCATGGTTCTAAGTAATGTTGTGCTGTTATTTTTATTTACTTGGCCAAAGCTTTTGATACGGTAGACCGTTCTGTTCTTGTGGGCCGGCTAAGGAGTATTGGTGTCTTTGGCCTGGTTTGTTAACTACCGCTCTCAAAGAGTGCAGTGTATAAATTCAGAACATCTGCTGTCTCAGCCACTGCCTGTCACCAAGGGAGTAGCCCAAGGCTCGATCCTAGGCCCCACGCTCTTCTCAATTCACATCAACAACATAGCTCAGGCAGTAGGAAGCTCTCCATACATTTTATATGCAGATGATAGTCTTATACACAGCTGGCCCCTCCCCGGATTTTGGGTCAGCATGCACTGCATCTGTTTGAATAGGTGAGTGCCACTGGAAAGTTGGTAGACATAAAATATGAGGAAATGGTCCAAGATCTATGTATCCACTCTTTTCATTGGTCTATGCTATTGGTTGCATTTAATACATGGGTCGTTCGTTTTATTGATCTCAGTATGTAAATGTCAGACTAGCTTGTCATTTTGAACATTTGTGTGGTCTAAAAAAAAGATTATTGTATTGTCTCCAGTAGAGGTCGACCGATTAATCGGCATGGCCGATTTCAAGTTTTCATAACAATGGGTAATCGGCATTTTTGGACGCCGATTATGGCCAATTACATTGCAATCCACGAGGAGACTGCGTGGCAGGCTGACCACCTGTTACGCGAGTGCAGCATCAAAAGGACCTGGTGGCTGCAAGGAGCCAAGGTATGTTTTTTATTGTTTTTATTTCACCTTTATTTAACCAGGTAGGCAAGTTGAGAACAAGTTCTCATTTACAACTGCGACCTGGCCAAGATAAAGCAAAGCAGTTTGACACATACAACACAGAGTTACACATGGAGTAAAACAAACATAATACAGTAGAAAAAAACAAATCTATATACAAAGAGTGCAAATGAGGTAAGATAAGGAAGGTAAGGCAATAAATAGGCCATGGTGGCAAAGTAATTACAATATAGCATTTAAACACTGCAATGGTAGATGTGCAGTAGATGAATGTCCAATGTAGAAAAACGGTTGCAAAGGAACAAGATAAATAAATAAATACGGTAGGGGATGAGGTAGTTGGTTGGGCTATTTACAGATGGGCTATATACAGGTGCAGGGGTAAGTGAGCTGCTCTGACAACTGGTGCTTAAAGCTGGTGAGGGAGATAAGTGTCTCCAGTTTCAGAGATTTTTGTAGTTTGTTCCAGTCATTGGCAGCAGAGAACTGTAAGGAAAGTTGGCCAAAGGAGGAATTGGCTTTGGGGGTGACCAGTGAGATATACAGTGAGGGGGGAAAAAAGTATTTGATCCCCTGCTGATTTTTTACGTTTGCCCACTGACAAAGAAATGATCAGTCTATAATTTTAATGGTAGGTTTATTTGAACAGTGAGAGACAGAATAACAACAAAAAAATCCAGAAAAACGCATGTGAAAATTTTTATAACTTGATTTGCATTTTAATGAGGGAAATAAGTATTTGACCCCCTCTCAATCAGAAAGATTTCTGGCTCCCAGGTGTCTTTTATACAGGTAACGAGCTGAGATTAGGAGCACACTCTTAAAGGGTAGTGCTCCTAATCCCAGTTTGTTACCTGTATAAAAGACACCTGTCCACAGAAGCAATCAATCAATCAGATTCCAAACTCTCTACCATGGCCAAGACCAAAGAGCTCTCCAAGGATGTCAAGGACAAGATTGTAGACATACACAAGGCTGGATTGGGCTACAAGACCATCGCCAAGCAGCTTGGTGAGAAGGTGACAAAAGTTGCTGCTATTATTCGCAAGTGGAAGAAACACAAAAGAACTGTCAATCTCCCTCGGCCTGGGGCTCCATGCAAGATCTCACCTCGTGGAGTTGCAATGATCATGAGAAGGGTGAGGAATCAGCCCAGAACTACACGGGAGGATCTTGTCAATGATCTCAAGGCAGCTGGGACCATAGTCATGCCGTGAAGGACTGAAATCCTGCAGCGCCCGCAAGGTCCCCCTGCTCAAGAAAGCACATATACATGCCCATCTGAAGTTTGCCAATGAACATCTGAATGATTCAGAGGACATCTGGGTGAAAGTGTTGTGGTCAGATGAGACCAAAATGGAGCTCTTTGGCATCAACTCAACTCGCCATGTTTGGAGGAGGAGGAATGCTGCCTATGACCCCAAGAACACCATCCCCACCGTCAAACATGGAGGTGGAAACATTATGCTTTGGGGTTGTTTTTCTGCTAAGGGGACAGGACAACTTCACCGCATCAAAGGGACGATGGACGGGGCCATGTACCGTCAAATCTTGGGTGAGAACCTCCTTCCCTCAGCCAGGGCATTGAAAATGTGTTGCGGATGGGTATTCCAGCATGACAATGACCCAAAACACACGGCCAAGGCAACAAAGGAGTGGCTCAAGAAGAAGCACATTAAGGTCCTGGAGTGGCCTAGCCAGTCTCCAGACCTTAATCCCATAGAAAATCTGTGGAGGGAGCTGAAGGTTCGAGTTGCCAAACGTCAGCCTCGAAACCTTAATGACTTGGAGAAGATCTGCAAAGAGGAGTGGGACAAAATCCCTCCTGAGATGTGTGCAAACCTGGTGGCCAACTACAAGAAACGTCTGACCTCTGTGATTGCCAACAATGGTTTTGCCACCAAGTACTAAGTCATGTTTTGCAGAGGGGTCAAATACTTATTTCCCTCATTAAAATGCAAATCAATTTATAACATTTT
>QNTS01006074.1:5033-17072 GCA_003317085.1 Hucho hucho
AAATCCCGTAGAGAATGCTAACGAGCACATTGCGAACATTTTTGTACAGTTTCTGACCTAAACTAATATATAATTATCATAAGTCACAATGCTAGACAGCTGCACTCACAAAACTCACATTAGGAAGGCTCTTTATCCAGAAGGGGATTCTCTGCTGTTACCAAGCCAATGCTTGATTATGGAAGAAGTTACCCACTTAGCTACTACATTGGCAAAAAAAATAAAATAAAATGCAAAGCATTTAGCACATTGTCGACAGTTCACTTTAATAGTTTTAAGATATCTAGCCGACCAACAATTCAGTTGTGAATTCCATACTGTAACTAGATCACTTGGCGCATGCTGCACGGCAGTGAGTGACTCACAAGGCTTCGGTCTCTCGTTGTTGTGCGCTTGTAAACAAACGTGTGGCTAAAGGACTACCATAAGCTTCATAACAATGTGACTGGTGACACGAAGAACGCAATGTTCTTTATCTCCTAACGTACTGCACAAGTTGACTGCAGGTATTCACTGAAAGTAGCTACAAATATATATTTTAAATTTTATTTTTTATTTCAATGAAAAACTTGATTGATAAACCATCCTGAGGCTTTGTCCAAATACCCCGGTATGCGGTGTACCGCTCAAAGCCTAACAGGGACATGATGGCTCGATACCAAAAAAAAATCAAATGTTTAGTGACTTGACTACGTCACTTCTGTCCGCTCCTAGACTCGATGTCGTGGGAGTCAGTGCTGATGGATTCTCTAGAGGATAATATCCCCAGGGCCAGGGCCGGTCACTGCTCCGTGGCCATCAACTCACGCCTCTACGTCTGGAGCGGCCGGGACGGATACCGCAAGGCCTGGAACAACCAGGTGTGCTGTAAGGACCTCTGGTACCTGGAGACAGGTGAGTCCGAGTCCCTTAGATCACTTAATCGGTCTGTATGACACTTGCTTGTTCAAAAAGAAGCTGTTGCTTGAAAGTATCAATGTAGTATCATCAGTATCAAGTATAATTTTGATGTAGAACACTTTTACAGGGAATCTCAACGTGATAATCTGTGCAGTATTTGTGTGTTGGGAATTTAACAGTACAAATACGCAGGGTGGGATACAGCGAATCCTTAAGAAATCGAAACACTAACCGCTGCTCTGTTCCTCACAGAGAAGCCCCGCCCCCCGTCGCGGGTCCAGCTGGTGAGAGCCAACACCAGTAGCCTGGAGGTGAGCTGGGGGGCGGTACCTACTGCAGACACCTACCTGCTGCAGCTGCAGAAGTACGATATCCCCCCCGCCTCAGCCGCTACATCCCCCGGTGTCAGCCCCGTGACGTCACTACCGGTCAACTCCCCCAAGAGCCCTGTCACAGCCCCGGTAGCGTCCGCACAGGGCCTGCCTCTCCAGGGCATTACGCTGGTCCCTACCCCCACCACCACCACCATGCCTGGGAGTCCACTGGCTGCTGCGAATGCACGCGGGCCAGGTAACGACTACTGAATAATTGTTTTTTTTATTTTACTTTATTTCTGTAATATTTTAAATTCCGCTTTTTTTTGGGGGGGGGGGGCTTAACTTCTCAAAACTGTTTTAATTATAATTGTGTCAAAACAAAAATCAAAGGGTTTCTTTCCAGATCAGCCACCATCTTTTAAACATGGTTTTATTTTTTCCCTCCAGCTATCCTGAAGGTGTCTGCTCCCCACGCCACCACAGGCACCTCCATCGTCACGGTGAGACAGGCCAACCAGGGCGGGAAATCTCCCGTAACGGTGACATCACTTCCCGCCGGGGTCCGCATGGTGGTGCCGGCCCAGGGTGCACAGGGAACGGTAAAGGACGTACTATGGTCTATGTACCAAATGCTACCCTATTTCCCTATAGAGTACACTACTTTTGACCAGGGCCCATAGGGGGAATTCACACTACAAACTATCACCCTCATGCACTGAAGGAAATCATGAATGTGATGGATATATTCGGAACTAGCGGATATATGGAGGCTTAAATACCCTGACCTAGTGAGATATGCACGGCGGTGGCTCAATCAAGCTAGTCGTCTTGACTACCCATGTCATTTTTGCTGGCACCAAAAGTTAGTGTTGATAGTTCGACGGCATTCTGTCCCCTATCAAATAATTGGTATACACAATACTCTTAGAGAATTTATGTGAGGGTATTGGGAAATGTAATCAAAGCCTACTGGATGACAAATTGTTTTTAACCTAGACAGAAGAATTTAAGTGAGTCNCCCCCCCCCCCCCCCCCCTCCCTAAGTAACATAGATACAACAGATCCCACCTTATTGTATGGGACACTTAAATGTAACTTAAGAGGCCATGCAATTCAATACTCCTCTTTTAAAACAACAAATATTTAGGTAGAAAGAGTTCATCTTAAACAGAGGAACTAAAAGTATAGATAGATACTAGATAGATAGCTATAGAGGCTCAGAATAAGTTAGAGGAAAAATAAATTAAGGAATGTATTCAATAAAGATAAAGTGTATAAAATATTTAGGCGTTATAAAAATAATAAAGCAAACTGGATGGAATGTGGGGGAAAAATGCACCAAATTATAAAAAAAAAAATCTTTAACATAGAAATGCGACCAAAGATTTATCTACTGAAACTTGTTACAAAGGGAGTCACCCGTGATTCACCGAACAATATTTTAAAAGAGGAAGCAAAGTACTTTTAAGCGTATGCTCTCATTTCATTCTCCTCCATCTCCACTAACTGAAGTTAATGGTAAGGATCTTTTTCTAATAATAGTGTCAAATTAACAGCTATACAGAGACTCAAGTGAAGGCCTAATTACAGAGGAGGAGCTTCTAGATGCAATTAAAGCCTTCCAAGTCTGGGCTGGATGGCATGCAAGTTGAGGTGCAGTGCATTCGTTAAGTATTCAGACCCCTTGACCTTTTTTTTCTCCCACGTTTTGTTACAACTAGTGATGCACCGATAATGACATTTTTGGCCAATACCGATAACCCGATATTTTCCTTGCCCAAACAAATCTATGCCTATATTAAAAAATGTTGCGCACCTTTAAGCATTCTAGTACAGTTAAATAGTTAACAGACCTGTGTCCGTGTGTGTCTAAGGCACTGCATCTCAGTGCAAGAGGTGTCACTACAGTCCCTGGTTCGAATCCAGGCTGTATCACAAACGGCCCGTGTTAAGGAGTCCCGTAGGGCGGCGCGCAGTTGGCCCAACGTCGTCTAGGTTTGGCCGTGGGTAGGCCGTCATTGTAAATAAGAATTTGTTCTTAACTGACTTGCGTAGACAAATAAAGGTATGATGAAATCCAGTTTTTTTTACATGTCAAGCAGTGAAGTTTCAGCTCTGTCTGTCCGTGGCCTCTCTTCCTCGGTGCGCACTGTCACTGTGTCCGTTTCCATCTTGTCCAGCTGTGTCTGTAACATTTTACGTAAACCCCTGTTTCTTGTCTGCATCGAAGTAGCGGTCCTTCTACATAACTGTGTCGCCACCGTGCTCGATGCTAACTTCTTTGGGAGCAGTGCACGAGGTGACCGTTTTGGAGAGCCTGGTGTGCCCAAAGTAAAATGCCTCCCATTCAGGCCCAGAAAATAGGATATGCACGTATTTAGTACCATTGGATAGGAAACACTCTGAAGTTTCTAAAAGTGTTAACATTTTGTCTGTGAGTATAACAGAACGGATATGGCAGGCGAAAACCCGAGGAATTTCTGTCCTGGAAAAAGTGGTTTTGACACATTGCCTCATTTAGAACCCCTCCCTTATGAAAATGCCCATATAAGGGTATATGAATGTAGTACCTATTGCTTCCTCTGGATGTCAACAGTCTCAAGAAAGTGTTCTGATTCTTTTTAGATGCTTTTAGAGCAGAGAAGACTAATAAGGAAGTGGCCACACAGATGTCAATAGAAGTAAATGCGCGTTCACGGCTGGCGCTCTCTGTGGTTTTTTCCTTTCTTATCGCCCAGTTTATATTCCGGTTGAAATATTATACTATTTATACATAAGTGTTCCTAAGGATACATTTACAATTATGTTTGATTGTTCTTGGACAAGTTTATAGGTATAGGCTGAACGAGTTCTTTTCACGTTTCAATGAAGGAGTCGACGCTGTTTTTTCTGATTCTAACGCGCCAACCAAACGGAGATTTATGGATATAATACATTACTTTTTCTAACAAAAGAACCATGGATTGTCTTCGTTGGACACTTGGGAAGCCCTCAGCAGAAGTTCTTCAAAAGGTAATTGATTTGTTTTCGCTGTGAAATGTGTTTTGTGTGAACCGTGATGGCTTAGGAATTTATGGTAATGGCAAAAATATGTTAGGTGCTACCCTCAAACAATCAAATGTGGGGCTTTCGCCGTAAAGCCTTTTTGAAATCTGACAACGCTGTGATATTGCCAAGAAGCAGAGCTTTTGATGACTATGAAACACTTGTATATTGATGAATGTTTAATAATTCAACTTTTGGATTTTGAATTTGGCGCCTTGCATTTCACCGGGTAGTGTCGGTAGTGCCCCACCACTCTGTAAGAAGTTAAGAGAGAATTCCACTGACTCGCTGGTTCACAGCCTGTGTCGACAGTTTTGTTGAGCAGGCGTTTCAATGCCATGACAGAGAGTATCACGTCTGTTGCAGGCGCAGTTGATCAGCTTGTTTCTCGAGTCAGTTGTTCGACTGGAGCTAGCTAGTGTGTTCATGCTTCAAACGATTTCAAATGCCGTTGAAATGGCAGCAGCGGTATACATGAGCAATACGACTTTCCTCA
Organism: Hucho hucho; assembly: GCA_003317085.1. Taxonomy (NCBI): domain Eukaryota; kingdom Metazoa; phylum Chordata; class Actinopteri; order Salmoniformes; family Salmonidae; genus Hucho; species Hucho hucho. Next base: position 9,792 of record QNTS01006074.1, read on the forward strand.
GTACGAAATCCTCGACGACCCGCTGTGCTGTCAGACTCAGCATGCTCATGGGGCTGATATCACTGGTCTAAATGTCAGTCGTGAAGCTAATAGCAGTGACGCTATTACTGTGTAACTCCGGTAGGGCAACATCTGAAAAATAGTGCACTTGGTAGTGTGTTCCGGTGCTCGACCAGTCGGCGAAATCCAACATCACCCACGACAGAGTACGGTTGATTGTCAAGGGCAATGAATTCCATTATCTTGGCTTTAATGTATTTCGCCTTTTGAGTTGTCTCGCTGAAATTTTCTTACTCTTTCAAATGACTGCTGGACTTGTTGACTGCTCGATCCACACAGCAGACGTGGGTGAGGTTAGGAATGCTGCGTTGCACGTGTAGCGCAAAATTTTCCGTGCCGTCAATACGTCATGTACCTACGTTTTATATAGGTATCGCATGTCAGCTTTGACATTGGTTTTGCACATCGCCGTTAAACTATACATCGGGCCGATACCGATGTTGCCATTTTTAGCTAATATCGGCCAATATATTTTGCATCCCTAGTTACAGCCTTATTCAAAAATGGATTCAATTGCCCCCCACCAATCTACACACAAATCCCTGTAATTACCAAGCAAAAACTGTTTTTTGCAACAACAAAAAATGGAAATGTCACATTTATGTAGGTATCCAGACTATCAATTCAGTACTTTGTACCTTTGCCAGTGATTACAGCCTCAAAGCTTGGCCTGTTTTGGGGGAGTTTCTCCCATTCTGTTCTGAAGATCTGCTCAAGCTCTGTCGGTTTGGATGGGGAGCGTTGCTGCACAGCTACTTTCAGGTGTCTCCAGAGATGTTCGATCGAGTTCAAGTCCGGGGTCTGGCTGGGCCACTCAATGACATTCAGAGACTTGTCCCGTAAGCCACTCCTGCATTGTCTTGGCTGTGTGCTTAGGGTCGTTGTCCTGTTGGAAGGTGAACCTTCGCCCCAGTCTGAGGTCCTGAGCGCTCTGGAGCAGGTTTTCATCAAGGATCGCTGTACTCTTCTCCGTTCATCTTTCCCTCAATCCTGACTAGTCTCCCAGTCCATGCCGCTGTCACCTCTCAGGTTTCCTTGAGAGGTGACGCTTGGCATTCAGGCCAACGAGTTCGATCTTAGTATCATCAGACCAGAGAATCTTGTTTCTCATGGTCTGAGAGTCCTTTAGGTGTCTTTTGGGAAACTCCAAGCGGGCTGTCATGTGCCTTTTACTGAGGAGTGGCTTCCGTCTGGCCACTCTACCATAAAGGCCTGATTGGCGGAGTGCTGCAGAGATGGTTGTCCTTCTGGAAGATTCTCCCAGCTCTGTCAGAGTGACCATCGTGTTCTTGGTCACCTCCCTGACCAAGGCCCTTCTCCCACGATTTTAGAGTTTGGCTCGGCGGTCAGCTCTAGGTGTCTTGGTGCTTCCAAACTTTTTCCATTTAAGAATGATGGAGGCCACTGTATTTTTGGGGACCTTCAATGCTGCAGAATTTTTTTTGGTACCCTTCCCCAGATCTGTGCCTCGACACAATCCTGTCTCGGCGCTCTACGGATAATTCCTTCGACCTCGTGGCTTGGTTTTTCTCTGACATGCACTGTTGACTGTGGGACCTCATATAGACAGGTGTGTGCCTTTCCAAATCCTATCCAATCAATTGAATTTACCACAGGTGGACTCCAATCAAGTTGTAGAAACATCTCAAGGATGATCAATGGGAACAGGATGCACCTGAGCTCAATTTCGAGTCTCATAGCAAAGGGTCTGAATACTTATGTAAATAAGGTATTTCAGTTTTTTTATTTGATAAATTAGCAAAAAATATTTTTTGTTGAACTCAAAGGGACGTTATTAACATGTTTTAACCACTCCTAAAAAAAATGGTAGACCATCAGCTACTCAGCAAGAAGGTCTGGTTTCGTTATTACTCTAACATGACCCAAGTGGAGGTCTTCAGAGACACTGAACAAAAAATACAAACGCAACATGCAACAATTTCTAAGATTTTACTGAGTTACAGTTGATAGAAGGAAATGTCAATTGAAATGAATTCATTGGGCCCTAATCTATTGTTTTCACATGACTGGGCAGGGGTGCAGCCATGGGTGGGCATCCTTGAAGGGCATAGGCCCACCCACTGGCGAGCCAGGCCCACCCACTGGCGAGCCAGGCCACCAGGCCAAGCCAATCAGAATGAGTGTTTCCCTACGAAGGGCTTTTTATTTTCAGACAAATACTTCTTAAATTTCACAGAGTATATTTTACATTTATTTATGTTTGTGTGCCGGAAGTAGAAGCCTAAGTGTTGTTGTCCATTAGTTTACTCTAATTAGGTAGGGTTAGGGGACAATGTGGTAGGGTTAGGGGACAATAATAAAGGAAATATATTTCCAATAGTCCTAGTTAAAACTATAGTTATCCCAGGTCTAGTTCATGCACAACAAGTTTAGTTCCTTCTTGTCCATATTCTCTAGTCCTATGAATAACCAAACTTTATGCACTTTGAGATTATTCTTGTAAAACAAAAAGTGACTTGTACAAAATAATTACAATTATTAACATTTATGTGTCTCTCCTACCCCCCCCCCCCCCCCCTCAGCCAATGGGCAGCAGCCCTCAGATGAGTGGCATGGCTGCGCTGGCTGCAGCTGCTGCAGCCACCCAGAAGATCCCGCCCTCCACGGCCACCATGCAGCTGCCAGCTGGTGCTACTATGGTCAAGACTGTGTCCATGAGCCCCGGATCACAGACTGTCAAAGTAGCCTCGCCTGTTATGGTAAGAGATCACTGGACTAATAGTAACACAAATACACACACCATGTAAACCTCTGCTGTTAATTATGAACTCTTCAGGTACAGTAGAGTGATTTTTTTTGTTTATCAAGGCTGTGCTCCAATATCCACATTACCTACTGTACCACGTGGAGTGAAGCAATGTATCGGCCTTGCCTTCTAAATGCTATAGGAGCTGTCTTGGCCTTGCCTTCTAAATGCTATAGGAGCTGTCTTGGCCTTGCCTTCTAAATGCTATAGGAGCTGTCTTGGCCTTGCCTTCTAAATGCTATAGGAGCTGTCTTGGCCTTGCCTTCTAAATGCTATAGGAGCTGTCTTGGCCTTGCCTTCTAAATGCTATAGGAGCTGTCTTGGCCTTGCCTTCTAAGTGCTCTCTTTCTCTCCGTCTGTGTCTCTCTCACCCGGTATTGTCCTCCTAGGTTAGTAACCCAGCAACCCGCATGCTGAAGACAGCTGCAGCTCAGGTGGGCACGTCAGGTGTTGCCACACCCGGAACTCCTTCTCGCCCAATCATCACCGTGCACAAGTCTGGCACGGTGACGGTTGCCCAGCAACACCAGGTGGTTACCACGGTAGTGGGAGGAGTCACCAAGACAATCACCCTGGTCAAGAGTCCCCTTACTATGGGGGGAGGTGGAACACTGGTAAGATTTTTTTAGTTGCCATAGCAGGATCCATAAATTCAGAAATAACAAGATTTTTTTTTGGGGGGGGGGGGTTCTACAGTTTGGAGTAGTTTTCAATCAATTTAAATAAACCATTCATAATAAGTAAATAATTTTTAGATTTTGTGGTTTGTTTTTCTGCTTATGCCAAAGCTAAACTTGGAATATGGGTTGTAGTTGTTGGATTGAATTAATCCCAATTCCCATTTCATGCATCCTTCCTATAAAACATGTTTAAACAAATCTGAACATTTTGAAGCTAAGCAAGTTAGCTGGCTAGCTCATTGACCCCAGTTTTGTGACGTACCCCCACACCCCTGGTTTAGCAATGACTCACTGCATCTGTTTTGTGCCCCGTTCTAAGCTGACTGCGGCCAACCAGGGTCAAAACAAAGTGATGTCTGGCAAGGACGTGCAGCATTGGGTTAGTTAGGATACCTTCTGTTGTCTTTTACATGAACAGTCCATTCCCCCATGGGGGTCACATATTAAACATGTATAGTATAGTAGAACAGTCCATTCCCCCATGGGGGTCACATATTAAACATGTACAGTGGAACAGTCCATTCCCCCATGGGGGTCACATATTAAACATGTATAGTAGAACAGTCCATTCCCCCATGGGGGTCACATATTAAACATGTACAGTGGAACAGTCCATTCCCCCATGGGGGTCACATATTAAACATGTACATTATGGAAGTCGCTTTAAATAAAAACATCTGCTAACTTCCATTTAATTAATTAATTTTATTAGTGACAAATGTAAAATCCATAGTTTCCTCAGCCATGTAAGTACAACCATACCACCAATTATCCACCCATGTATGCTATTATCTGAGATTAAATTGGCCTATCTTGATAGAAGTCATGTGAAAGCCTCTCCTAAGTGGAATATAATATATTAGGTTATAGATAGACCTATCTTGCTAATGTAAGACATTGTTGTTTTGACCAGTCTCTCCTCTGTCCTCAGCTGTCTAACCTGTCCAACCTGGGGAAGGTGATGTCAGTGGTCCAGACCAAGCCCGGTCAGACTGGAGCGGTGACGGGACAGGCTGGCTCCAGCCTCCAGCACATTATACAGGTCAGTAGTCGGGTAGCCTAGTGGTTAGAGCTTTGGTCCAGTAACCGAAAGGTTGCTGGTTCGAATCCACAAGCTGACAACGTAAATATCTGTTGTTCTGCCCTTGAACAAGGCAGTTAACCCACTGTTCCCGATAGGCCGTCATTGTAACTGACTTGCCTGGTTAAATAAAAATACAATACTGTACGGGATCAGTCTAGTCCTGTACGGCATCAGTCTAGTCTAGTCCTGTACGGCATCAGTCTAGTCTAGTCCTGTACGGCATCAGTCTAGTCTAGTCCTGTACGGCATCAGTCTAGTCTAGTCCTGTACGGCATCGGGGTCAGTTTAGTCCTGTACGGGATCGTGGTCAGTCTAGTCCTGTACGAAATCGGGATCAGTCTAGTCCTGTACGGGATCAGTCAGCCAACCTGAGATATCCGTCTCGAAGGACCATGTTTCTTGTTGTACGTCAGCTTCCGCCTCTTATCTTGACCTCAGACTTCTAACCTTGAACCCCCTCTATCGCCTTCCTCTCAACCAGACTAAAGGTCCCCTCCCGGCGGGCACCATCCTGAAGCTGGTGACCTCAGCGGACGGCAAACCCACCACAATCATCACTACGTCCCAAGCTGGGACCGCGGGGGGCAAGCCCACCATCCTATCCTACAGTGGCATGCCCACCACCACCACCAAGCCTGGCACACACATCATCAAGACCATACCCATGTCTGCCATTGGACAAGCAGGTTAGTCTGCTTCCTATACATCGACCAGTTTAATCAATCAATTGAAAGGCAATTTGTGACAAATATTGTGAAGAAGGTTTTACAAAATGTTGAGGGTTTTTCTAGGGTCGTTTGATTCATAGTCAGCACTACGTTTTGGGATTTGTTTTTCATAGTGGCACATTGGCGCCACATATAACCTATAACCTTCTGTTACTAATGTGTTTTAATCTGTTGTCTGGTCAGGAGTGACAGGCAGTGGTATGAAGTCTCCCATTACCATCATCACCACTAAAATGATGACACCAGGCACCGGAACACCAGGCAAGATCATCAGCTCTATGCCCAGAACTGGGGCTGGCCAGCAGGGACTCACACAGGTACCTTAACCCCCCCTCTATCCCCTCTCTAACCTTTAACCCTGGTACAATAACACCAGGCAAGATCATCAGCTCTATGCCCAGAGCTGGGGCTGGCCAGCAGGGACTCACACAGGTACCTCAACCCCCCCTCTATCCCCTCTCTAATCCATTTAAATTACAGGTTGTAATGCAACAAAATAGGAAAAACGCCAAGGGAGGTGAATACTTTTGCAAGGCGCTGTAAATTAGCTACAAAGATGTCGGCATCGAGTAATTACCTCTGGCCCCCCTCCCCAGTTAAAGGGGGAGTGATGAGCTCTACAGCAGAGTCTCACAACTCAATCGCTGGTTGAAAACTGTTTTCTGCCCCCTCCCAAAATAAAGAATTTGTAGATAATTGGCACTCTTTCTGGGACTCACCCACGAACGGGTCAAAGCTTGGCCTGCTGAGGAGTGAGTGAGTGGTGGGCGCCACCTTGAATACATTTGTTGTTTGATATGACAACAAATGAATAAGCCAGGGAGGACTTAATGACGGGTAGGAACTAGTGTTTGGTTTAGTGTTTCCTGGAGACCCTAATTTGAGATGTTACATTACCTCATGTAGCTAGCTAACGTTTTTACACTATGCCTATAGTACCATGTTATCATTGACTCAGTACTGGTACTCTGTGTATACAGCCATGTTATCATTGACTCAGTACTGGTACCCTGTGTATAGTACCATGTTATCATTAACTCAGTACTGGTACTCTGTGTATAGTACCATGTTATCATTGACTCAGTACTGGTACCCTGTGTATAGTACCATGTTATCATTGACTCAGTACTGGTACTCTGTGTATAGTACCATGTTATCATTAACCCAGTACTGGTACTCTGTGTATAGTACCATGTTATCATTGACTCAGTACTGGTACCCTGTGTATAGTACCATGTTATCATTGACTCAGTACTGGTACTCTGTGTATAGTACCTTGTTATCATTGACTCAGTACTGGTACTCTGTGTATATAGCCATGTTATCATTGACTCAGTACTGGTACTCTGTGTATATAGCCATGTTATCATTAACTCAGTACTGGTACCCAGCGTTGTCCTGGTTTGGCCAGTGTAGGCAGTCATTGGAAATAAGAATTTGTTCATAACTGACTTTCTTAGTAAAATAAAGTTACATTTAAAAAAGTATACTGCCCAGCCATTAGTCAACCATCAAACTAATGTAATAATACATTTAAGTCTTTCTATGTTCAACCGAGAGCTGCGTACACCTGAATAACTTTGATGTGGGTATATTTCCTATCTACTTCACCTGTATGTTTTATTATTATTATGATTCTACCAGGTTGTTGTTGTTGATTCTTCTACCAGGTTGATGATGATGATTCTACCAGGATGTTGTTGATGATGATTCTACCAGGATGTTGTTGATGATGATTCTACCAGGTGGTTGATGATGATGATGATGATGATGAGGATGATTCTACCAGGTTGTTGTTGTTGATGTTGATGATTCTACCAGGTTGTTGTTGTTGATGTTCATGATTCTACCAGGTTGTTGTTGTTGATGTTGATGATTCTAGCAGGTTGTTGTTGTTGATGTTGATGATTCTAGCAGGTTGTTGTTGTTGATGATGATGATTCTAGCAGGTTGTTGTTGTTG
>QNTS01006074.1:22674-33617 GCA_003317085.1 Hucho hucho
TACCTGGTTGATGATGATGATGATTCTTCTACCAGGTTGTTGTTGTTTATGATGATTCTGCCAGGTGGTTGTTGTTGATGATGATGATGATTCTACCTGGTTGATGATGATGATGATTCTACCAGGACTAATTTACCGTATATAAAACCTATGTATCTAACAGGCTGTTATTTAATATTGTTTTTCTACCAGGTGGTGCTGAAGGGTGCCCCTGGACAGCCCGGGACTATTTTACGGACCGTCCCCATGGGAGGAGTACGTCTCGTCTCCCCGGTTACTGTTTCCGGTGTCAAACCTAACGTCACCACCCTTGTTGTGAAGGGAACCACAGGTAAGGATGTTCAGTGTACCTCCGACGTTAGACATTGCTAGTCGGCGTGCTTAGCTTCTTCCTTGACTAGTTGTTCCTCAAGAGTTGTTTAGTTAGTGATGCGTTGAATCGTGCTTTTGCTTGTACTGTTTTGAAGCATCAGTCCCAATAGATTAGCCCGAGTACCCGTCTGTTGGCGCTAACATTCCAACTCCTTAACACACCTGGTGGAATGTTAGCACGAAACCGGTCCGTATTTCAGGCTACCGATTTACATAATCAACAATCAATTAATGTTGTCCCTTTCCCTTAGGTGTAACGACGTTTGGTACAGTGACTGGTACAGTATCTTCAAGCCTGGCAGGTGGAAGTGTTGCCACGGCTACTCCCATCACCACCTTGGGCGCCATGACCACTCTGCCTGGACAGGTCACCGTCTCCGCAGCTCAGGTACAGTTCATGTAGACAACACAACGTAGGCTGCGTTTTACACAGGCAGCCCAATTATTGGAAAAAGATCTGATTTGGTCGAAAGATTATCCGAATCGGGCTGCCTTTTTGTAAAAGCAGTGTCGGCGTCTTTATCTGTCACGTTTCTTACGTCGTGAAATGTGTTCCTGTTGGGCACAGATGCATCCATCCTGTCATGTTGTCATGAATACTTGCAATGGGTTGACTCCCATTCTTTTTTTTAAAATATTTTCTGCTATGCTTGTCCTGCTGGCACATGCAGTGATACGCCTGGGAGACAGCGGTCTGTGAAAAGCAGGCCTTGCAGAGCTTCTCGTATGAACTGTGGCGCTTCTTTTCTGGTCAGATATGTCATCATGAAAAAAAACCTGTAGAAAACATCCTATGATTCAATTTCATTTAAATATGTTTTATTTATTCAAATATGTATTTTTCTTACTTTTTATTTTTTTATTGGCAAGATTGATTTGTGTTGGAAAAATAAATGCTTACACATCTTTTTTAAAACCGTTTCTATTGACTTCCTGTCCTCGTCCTGTCCTCCAGGCGGGAGCTCAGCCCACTCAGGTGACCCTGATCACGACCCCCAGTGGTGTGGATGCTCAGCCTGTCCACGACCTCCCGGTCTCCATCCTGTCCTCCCCCACCTCCGCCGACCCCTCCTCCACCCAGCCCGAGGCAGGCGACCCAGGCACCGTGACCCTGGTCTGCTCAAACCCGCCCTGCGAGACCCACGAGACCGGCACTACCAATACGGCTACAACGGCCTCCGCTAACATGACTGGTAACGATGGGGTGGAGAGGGTGTGCTCAAACCCGCCGTGCGAAACCCACGAGACCGGCACTACCAATACTCAAACGACGGCGTCCTCCAACATGGGCCAGGTACAGCAGGTGTGCACCAACCCACCGTCAGAGACCCACGATACAGGCACCACCAACACCCAGACTACGGCCAGCTGCAACATGGGGTCCAACCAGGAACAACAAGGCTCCAGTGTGACCAACAACACCAGCGGGTCTGAGCCCCCGTCCTCTCCGCCCCCTTCCTCCGGAGCCCTCTCCCCCTCGTCTGTCTCTGGTGCCTGCTCTGTGCCTGGGGTGCTGCGACCGGAGACCCTGAGAACGGGGACCACCTACACCTCGACCACCGCCCGCTCTAACATGGGCTCTGACAAGATGGGGATGACGCTCAGCTCCTCGTCCTCCGATAACCAGAGCAAGTCATCCAGCAGTGGAGGAGGAGGAGGAGGGTCCCCCCTCACCTCTCCTGTCTGCTCCAGTCCACCTTGTGAAACACACCAGACAAGCCCCACTGAGGCCGGAGCTGGAGGCAGCAGCGTCACAAAGGTCTGCTCCAGTCCACCTTGTGAAACACACGAGACTGGCACTAGCACTACGTCGACGCAGGCCAACTCCAGTATAGTTAGCGGGCAGACTACAGGGACAGTGCAGAGAGTGTGTTCCAATCCGCCGTGTGAAACACATGAGACGGGGACCACCAACACCTCTTCTCAGACTACGTCCAACCTGGCGGGAACAGGGACAGGAACAGGCACGGTCCAGAGAGTGTGTTCCAATCCGCAGTGTGAGACTCATGAGACGGGGACCACCAACACCCCTTCTCAGACTACGTCCAACCTGGCGGGAACAGGGACAGGAACAGGCACGGTCCAGAGAGTGTGTTCCAATCCGCCGTGTGAGACTCATGAGACGGGGACCACCAACACCCCTTCTCAGACTACGTCCAACCTGGCGGGAACAGGGACAGGAACAGGCACGGTCCAGAGAGTGTGTTCCAATCCGCCGTGTGAAACACATGAGACGGGGACCACCAACACAGCTACTACAGGTGGGAGCTACTGCTATCCAACTATCCACTGAGCATGACGGTCTTTTAACCCATTCTGCTCTCATAGGCCTTTAGGGAGGATTTGTTTTCTCAGACACCAATTTAAGTCTGGTCCTAGACTAAAAAGTCTACTCAAAGGTGAATCTCCATAAGGATTAGTTTAGGCTTAATCTAGGTCTGGGAAATTGTCCCTTAGGCTCCTTTATACACAGGCCTACGTAGTCTGATTCTGATATTTTGCCCAATTACTGGCAAAAGATTGATCTGATTGGTCCAAAGATCAGAATCGGTCTGCCTGTATATAAACAGCCTGAGTGTTTTAAAACAGAAGATTGAGAGTTAAGATGTTTGCAATATTTTCTCCTACCTACATACAGGATGTTTTAGTCTCAATGCTGGAATGTTTTGGTCTTTAATTGTGTGACGTCCCTCCAGCCCAGCCTGGTGACTCGACACAGGGAGACAACGGAACTACAGAGGCTCCCTCGTCGTCCTCGGTAACCACAGAGTCCAGCGCCGTGGTGACGTCTGGCCGAGCAGTTACCACGGTTACCCAGTCCACACCCACACCTGGACCCTCCGTACCTGTAAGGACCACACACACACACACACACACACACACACACTCAAGGCTGTTATAGTGTCTGGTCTCTTGAGGTTGTGGTTAGCTGGTTCAGACAGTCACTGCACTACAGACTGTTAGAGGTGTTTTATTTTGGGATCATTTTACTTTTCACCATTCAACCCTTTCCGTCCCCAACCCGACCCTTTCCGTCCCCAACCCGACCCTTTCCGTCCCCAATCCTTTCTCTCTCCTTCCTTCCTTCCACCAGGAGATCTCGTCGATGTCTGGGTCATCTGAGGCGATGGTTGCGGCATGTATAGAGGGAGAGGAGGCCATGCAGACTGACTGTCTCCCAGAGGGCACAGTGAGGGTTGTTACCCTGGAGGAGGCTGCTGCAGCTGGGATACAGGTTCATGTGGAGGGCATGGAGGAACAGAACCAGGGGGAGCAGGAGGTACAGTACAATACATATATATTACCAGTCGCAAGGTTGAACACACATGCTCATTCCAGGGTTTTTCTTTATTTTGACTATTTTCTACATTGTAGAATAATAGTGAAGACATCAAAACTATGAAGTAACACATATGGAATCATGTAGTAACCAAAGAAGTGTTAAACAAATCAAAATATATTTCATTTGTGAGATTCTTCAAAGTAGCCACCCTTTGCCTTGATGACAGCTTTGCACACTCTTGGCATTCTCTCAACCAGCTTCATGAGGTAGTCACCTGGAATGCATTTTGATTAACAGGTGTGCCTTGTTAAGAGTTGTGGAATTTATTTTCTTAATGCGTTTGAGCCAATCAGTTGTGTTGTGACAAGATAGGGGTGCTATACAGAAGATAGCCCTATTTGGTAAAAGACCAAGTCCATATTATTGCAAGAACAGCTTAGATAAGCAAAGAGAAACAACAGTCCATCATTACTTTGAGACATGAAGGTGAGTCAATCCAGAAAATGTCAAGTTCTTCAAGTGCAGTCGCAAAAACCATCAAGGTCTTTGATGAAACTGGCTCTCATGAGGACCGCCACAGGAATGGAAGAACCAGAGTTACCCCTGCTGCAATGGATAAGTTCACTAGAGTTACCAGCCTCAGATTGCAGCCCAAAAAATGCTTCAGAGTTCAAGTAAGACGACACATCTCAACATCAACTCTTCAGAAGAGACTGTGTGAATTAGGCCTTTGTAGTCAAATTGCTTCAAAGAAACCCCTACTAAAGATCACCAATAAGAAGAGACTTGCTTGGGCCAAGAAACACGAGCAATGGACATTAGACCAGTGGAAGTCTGTCCTTCGGTCTGATGAGTCCACATTTTAGGTTTCCAACCGCCGTGTTTTTGTGAGACGCAGACTAGTTGAACGGATGATCTCCGCATGTGTGGCTCCCACCGTGAAGCATGGAGGAGGAGGTGTGATGGTTGTGGGTGTTCTTTGCTGGTGACACTGTCAGTGATTTATTTAGAATTCAAGGCACACTTAACCATCATGGCTACACCACAGCATTCTGCAGCGATATGCCATCCAATCTGGTTTGGGCTTATTTAAAAAATAAAATAAAAAATACTTTATTTAACTAGGCAAGTCAGTTAAGAACAAGTTCTTATTTTCAATGACGGCCTAGGAACAGTCGGTTAACTGTCTTGTTCACGGGCAGAAGAACAGATCTTTACCTGCTCAGGGATTTGATCTTGCAACCTTCCGGTTACTAGTCCAACGCTCTAACCACTAGGCTGCCTGCCGCCCCGGCAGTGGGACTATCATTTGTTTTTCAACAGGACAATGACCCAACACACCTCCAGGCTGTGTAAGGGCTATCTGAACAAGAAAGAGAGTGATGGAGTGCTGCATCAGATGACTTGGCCTCCACAATCACCCGACCTCAACCCAATTGAGATGGTTTGGGATGAGTTGGACTGCAGACTGAAGGAAAAGCAGCCAACAAGTGCTCAGCATATGTGGGAACTCCTTCAAGACTGTTGGAAAAGCATTCCATCTGAAGCTGGTTGAGAGAATGCCAATAGTGTGCAAAGCTGTCATCAAGGCAAAGGGTGGCTACTTTGAAGAATCACAAATATCAAATATATTTTGATTTCTTTCACAATTTTTTTTTATTACATAACCGTATGTTATAACCGTATGTCTTCACTATTATTCTACACTGTAGAACATTTTACAAATAAAGAAAAACCCCTTGAATGAGTAGATGTGTCCAAACTTTTGACTGGTACTGTATATAAACGTATAGTACAACACACGGAAGGGACCCACCATCCTACAGGTCCACTGTCTTGGAAAAGGCCACAGAATGAAACGCTGTTTCCTCCTAGCAACACACACGAGCGACTGCATTTTTAGTAACATTTTTTTTAAAGTTTAATACCCTGAACTTTTTTTTCCTTCTCTTCTTTGCCTTTAGGGCCTGCCTGCGGAGCTGATGTCTGAAGGTGGCGCGGGGGGCCAAGAAACCCTGATGGTGACCGGTTTAACCCCCGAGGAGCTGGCTGTTACCGCTGCAGCCGAGGAGGCAGCACAACAAGCTGCTGTTGAGGAGGCCAACGCCCAGGCCATGGCCATACAGGCTGTCCTGCAGGCCGCACAGCACGCTGTCATGAGTGAGTAGACACAGACAGCCAGCCAGCCAGCCCTGGTCCTACAGGCTGTACTACAGACTACACAGACAGCCCTGGTCCTACAGGCTGTACTACAGACTACACAGACAGCCCTGGTCCTACAGGCTGTACTACAGACTACACAGACAGCCCTGGTCCTACAGGCTGTACTACAGACTACACAGACAGCCCTGGTCCTACAGGCTGTACTACAGACTACACAGACAGACCTGGTCCTACAGGCTGTACTACAGACTACACAGACAACATACTGTAGATCAGGTATTACCAAACTGGGGTACGGGTACTTGCAATGCAGTCGGGGGTACGCCAAGTAAAAAAAATGTGATATAGCGAAGCACTTGAGTGAGTTGGGTTCGCAATTACGCAGGTACTTTCCCAAAACGGATGACACAAACAACTGGATTCGTACGGGTACGGGACTATAAAATGTTTGGGAACCACTGCTGTAGATAGACACAACAGGAACTGGGTTACAGCTTTAGGTGTATTGTGTCCTACTGTTCCACATATTTCTGTAATTCTCAATTAGCTGACGCCATGACAACAGCACACCTGATTTCCCTAATTAACAGCAACCTAGCTGATTGGTTGACTAGTCTGAACGGCTGTGTTTCTCCAAGGACTGGTTGAAGATACAGTAGTGCGGGAATATATGGCCTAAAAATCATCTCCGTTATTATATATATTTATTTATCACATATGGGTGAGATGTCTTTTATTTTTTATTTTTTTGGAGAAATGAAAGGTTCGTATGGTCATGAAAATCCTTGATAAATCATGGCATTTTAAAATGGTGATTTCCAGGCCTGGAGAAGTTTTTTGGAAAATTATAAAATCTGAAGTTTTTTTGGGGGGGGGGGGGAAGTCATGGAAATTAATAATTTCTGTTAATGTAATTTTCTTTAGGTAAAGCTTTTTTAAATATTACATCAATCAATTAAAAATCAGCATATCAGCCAGGATGGAAATGACACTTTAGGGAGTAATGTGTTTTTGGAGCATCACCTGCATAGTGAGAGAATGAGAGGAGAGACCGACAGTCACACTGCAGCAGGTATGCCTAGGAAATATGATAGAGAATATGATAGGGAAACTCTGTGCTCGTCATCCTCCGCAGGGTCTTGACCTGACTGCAGTTCGGTGTTGTAACAGACTTCAGTGGGCAAATGCTCACCTTCGATGACCACTGGCACGCTGGAGAAGTGTTCTCTAACCGGATGAATCCTGGGTTTCAACTGTACCGGGAAGATAACATCGTGAGGGCAAGCGGTTTGCTGATGTCAACGTTGCGAACAGTGCCCGATGGTGGGGTTATGGTATGGGCAGGCATAAGCTACGGACAATGAACATAATTGCATTTTATCAATGGCAATTTGAATGCACATATACCGTGACGAGATCCTGAGGCCCATTGTCGTGCCATTCATCCGCCGCCATCACCTCATGTTTCAGCATGCTAATGCACTGCCCCATGTCGCAAGGATCTGTACGCAATTCCTGGAAGCTGAAAATGTCCCCGTTCTTCCATGGCCTGCATACTCACCAGACATGTCACCCATTGAGTATGTTTGGGATGCTCTGGATCGACGTGTACGACAGCGTGTTCCAGTTCCCGCCAATATCCAGAAACTTCACACAGCCATTGATAAGGCCACAATCAACAGCCTGATCAACTCTTTGCGAAGGACATGTCACGTTGCATGAGGCAAATGGGGGTCACGCCAGTCAGTTTCTGATCCACACCCCTACCTTTTTGTTTTTAAGGTATCTGTAACCAACAGATGCTCTCCGGGAGAGCGAATGGCTGGTCAACCTCTCTCCGGGAGAGCGAATGGCTGGTCAACCTCTCTCCGGGAGAGCGAATGGCTGGTCAACCTCCCTCCGGGAGAGAGAGAATGGCTGGTCAACCTCCCTCCGGGAGAGAGAGAATGGCTGGTCAACCTCCCTCCGGGAGAGAGAGAATGGCTGGTCAACCTCCCTCCGGGAGAGAGAGAATGGCTGGTCAACCTCCCTCCGGGAGAGAGAGAATGGCTGGTCAACCACCCTCCGGGAGAGAGAGAATGGGTGTGCAGGCTTCTTTAAAATATATATATATTTTTTAACAAACCCCATTTTAGAAATTAAGGGAAAGGGAAAGGAAAGGGGGGTACCTAGTCAGTTGTACAACTGAATGCCTTCAACTGAAATGTGTCTTCCGCATTTAACCCAACCCCTCTGAACCAGATCTGCTCAACCGGACCTTGATTAACGGTCTCTGTCTATCTAGTATTATACTTTGTGGGGGATAACTACTTAGGGAGCAGTGGGGCGCTACCCGGTGAAATGCAAGGCGCCAAATTCAAAATCCAAAAGTTGAATTATTAAACATTCATCAATATACAAGTGTTGCATAGTCATCAAAAGCTCTGATTCTTGGCAATATCACAGCGTTGTCAGATTTCAAAAAGGCTTTACGGCGAAAGCACAACATTTGATTGTTTGAGGATAGCCCTCATATTTTATGCATTAGCATAAATCCATAACCAACGCGGGTCTCAAACGCATAGAATCGCTAATATAAAATCCCTTACCTTTTGAAGAACTTCTGCTGAGGGCTTCCCAAGTGTCCAACGAAGACATCCAATGGTTCTTTTGTTAGAAAAAGTCATTTATTATATCCATAAATCTCCGTTTGGTTGGCACGGAGATTTATGGATATAATAAATGACTTTTATGTTCAGAAAATCCAACGTCGAATCGCCCATTGAGACGTGAAGAGAACGCATTCAAATATACCTATAAACTTTTCCTAAACAAATCAAAGACCAGTTATAATGCATCCTTAGCTATCCTTTTATGAATATTAGCGATAATATGGCACTCGGATGGTCACCTATACGTTATATAAGTAAAATAAAGTGGGGCGCGCACCCAGTCTCTTGCCCGAGAAATCTTGTTGACATCTGAGCTCCCTTGACCGCTTACTCCTATCGCTCCCAGTCTTTGTATAGAGACTGCTGTCATCTAGTGGAAGCCATAGGTACTGCAGTCTCAGTCCTGGTTAAAATAAAAATGAATAGGCAGCCTGGAGAAGGTCAAGTACAAAAAAAACTGCTAATCCGGATGGATTTTCCTCGGGTTTTCACCTGCTATATCAGTTCTGTTATACTCACATACATTATTTTGACACTCTTAGAAACTTCAGTGTTTCCTATCCAATAGTACTAATTATGTGCATATCCTATTTTCTGGGCCTGAGGGGCAGGCATTTTACTTTGGGCACGCCAGACTCCAAAACCGTCACCTTTGCAGCCGCTCCCTAAGAAGTTAAACTGTTTTATGCTCACTGCACATTTATGTAACACACTAGACCGCTAGTGTAATGGTCTTTGGTTTAAATGCTGCTAGCGGTACGTGATACTGCAATGTCGCCCGCGATTTTCTAGACTCAGTGTTCATTTATACCCCCGTTTTAGTAGTGTCTGCTCTGTGCGCAATTCATTGAGTTGAAACATAAAATTATTTCGGTAGTCAGTTGAACATCTCTTTTACAGTAAAATAATGTCTCAATGCATTTCTGTTCCATATGACTGATTCTGTTGGACCAAACCTCAAATGCAAATGATGAGTTGAAACCGCTTGTCAGAGGAATGTGATCTCAGCTTTGTTGGTGTGTGTACATTGGAAGTTACAGCCTACAGTCATTGCACAGAAGGAGCGAAGGAGATTATACCAAAAAAGACAAAATGAGAACAAGCGGACTTACTCATAAAAAAATATATACATACAGTGGGCTCCAAAATTACTGGCACCCCTGACTGGCAATGCACAAATAATACTTAAACAAATATAAACAATATAATAATAGAGAGAAACTCAAAATACCAACATGTGAGAAATACTGTACTTTATTAATGTTTCAATGGAACCCACCAAAATAATTTATTGATTTAATTAAAAATCAATGTCCTCCAAATCAAGGTTTCACAATTAATGGCACCCTTAAAGATTATTGTAAATAACATCTACCAAAATTAAACCACAAATTAAATTCCACTTATTTAAGTTTATCTAAGTCTTAAGGAACTATATTGAGCCATTACATCACTTCCTGTTT
The DNA here is from genome assembly GCA_003317085.1 of Hucho hucho. NCBI lineage: Eukaryota > Metazoa > Chordata > Actinopteri > Salmoniformes > Salmonidae > Hucho > Hucho hucho. The sequence continues at coordinate 32,607 of QNTS01006074.1, forward strand.
CACTAGGGTATAAAAATGAGGTAACACGCATGCAATATCCCTTTGTCATCCAACACCATGAAGAAAACAAAAGAACTGGCAGTTCAAAAGAGACAGATGGTCGTAGATCTTCATAAATCTGGTAATGGCTACAAGAAGATCCACAAACGATTGAATATACCACTGAGCACTATCAGGGCCATTATTAAAAAATTCAAAAGATATGGAACAGTTGAAAACCTCACGGGTAGAGGACGCAAATGCATTTTGCTCCCCAGGATAGGGAGGAGGATGGTGAGAGAAGCAACAAAATCCCCAAGAATCACTGTGAAAGAATTGCAGGCCTTGGTGGCGTCTTGGGGTCACCAGGTTTCAAAAAGCACCATCAGACGCCACCTCCACAACCACAGGCTCTTTGGAAGGGTTGCCAGAAGAAAGCCCTTTCTGACCCCAAGACACAGACGCAAGCGCTTGGAGTTTGCCAAACGTCATTTAAATTATGACTGGAAGAAGGTGCTCTGGTCAGATGAGACCAAAATTGAACGTTTTGGTCAGATACAGCATCGGCATGTTTGGCGTCGAAACAGAGATGCATACAAGGAGAGGCACCTCATACCCACGGTGAAATATGGAGGGGGGTCAGTGATGTTTTGGGGCTGTTTTAATTCCAGAGGTCCAGGGGCACTGGTTAAGATTGATGGCATAATGAATTCCACCAAGTATCAGGCAATTTTGGCTGACAATCTGGTTGCCTCTGCCAGAAGGCTGGGACTTGGCCGTAGGTGGACTTTCCAACAAGACAATGACCCGAAACATACCTCAAGATCCACACAGAAATGGTTCTGTGACAACAAAATCAATGTTCTGCCATGGCCATCTCAGTCGCCGGACCTCAATCCAATCGAAAACCTGTGGGCTGAGTGGAAGAGGGCAGTTGATAAGCGCAAACCCAAGAATGTGAAGGATCTTGAAAGGATCTGCATAGAGGAATGGTCCAAAATCCCTCCAAATGTGTTCCTTAACCTTGTCAAA
>QNTS01006074.1:38796-53986 GCA_003317085.1 Hucho hucho
TCGCGCAGGCGCACTCCTAACTGAGTGATAGCCCCGTAATAACAGAAGTATAGGGATACTTAAAACATGAACTTAACAAGGGGTGCCAGTAATTTTGGAGCCCACTGTATATATAAATATCTTGCAATACAGGCATTTGGAATATCGTGCAAAAAAATACATTCAAATTAATAGATATCACCCAGCCCTAGTTAGCAGTTTGGTAGATTGTAACAAGTCTCATCGCCCCCCCTCCAGATGAAGGAGACAGTGGGCAAGACGGCCAGCATCAGACCACCACCATCCCCATTGTGTTGACTCAGGCTGAGCTGGCAGCCCTGGTTCAACAACAACAGCAGCTACAGGAGGCCCAGGCCCAGGCCCAGGCGGCGGCGGCAGCGGCAGCGGCAGCAGCCGCACAGCACAACCAGGTCAGTCCCCTGTTTTGCTTTCTTCATCAGTCTGTCTGAACTGTCTCTATCTCTCTCTCTCTCGCTCTGTTCATTTCATTTTCAAGATGATTTGATACGTATTTACAGTTGAAGTCGGAAGTTTACATACACCTTAGTCAAATACATTTAAACTCAGTTTTTCACAATTCCTGACATTTAATCCTAGTAAAAATTCCCTGTCTTAGGTCAGTTAGGATCATCACTTTATTTTAAGAATGTGAAATGTCAGAATAATAGAGTGATTTATTTATTCCATCACATTCCCAGTGGGTCAGAAGTTTACATACACTCAATTAGTATTTGGTAGCATTGCCTTTAAATTGTTTAAATTGGGTCAAACGTTTCGGGTAGCCTTCCACAAGCTTCCCACAATAAGTTGGGTGAGTTTTGGCCCATTCCTCCTGACAGAGCTGGTGTAACTGAGTCAGGTTTGTAGTCCTCCTTGCTCGCACATGCTTTTACAGTTCTGCCCACACATTTTCTATAGGATTGAGGTCAGGGCTTTGATGGCCACTCCAATACCTTGACTTTGTTGTCCTTGTGGCAAAATGCCTTAACTTTGGAAGTATGCTTGGGGTCATTGTCCATTTGGAAGACCCATTTGCGACCAAGCTTTAACTTCCTGACTGATGTTTTGAGATGTTGCTTCAATATATCAACATCATTTTCCTGCCTCATGATGCCATCTATTTTGTGAAGTGCGCCAGTCCCTCCTGCAGCAAAGCACCCCCACAACATGATGCTGCCACCCCCGTGCTTCACGATTGGGATGGTGTTCTTTGGCTTGCAAGCTTCCCCCTTTTTCCCTCCAAACATAACGATGGTCATTATTGCCAAACAGTTCTATTTTTGTTTCATCAGACCAGAGGACATTTCTCCAAAAAGTACGATCTTTGTCCCCATGTGCAGTTGCAAACCGTAGTCTGGCTTTTTTATGGCGGTTTTGGAGCAGTGGCTTCTTCCTTGCTGAGCGGCCTTTCAGGTTATGTGGATATAGATACTTTTGTACCTGTTTCCTCCAGCATCTTCACAAGGTCCTTTGCTGCTGTTCTGGGATTGATTTGCACTTTTCGCACCAAAGTACCTTAATCTCTAGGAGACAGAATGCGTCTCCTTCCTGAGCGGTATGACGGCTGCGTGGTCCCATTGTGTTTATACTTGCGTACTATTGTTTGTACAGATGAACGTGGTACCTTCAGGTGTTTGGAAATTGTTCCCAAGGATGAACCAGACTTGTGGAGGTCTACAATTTTTTTTCTGAGGTCTTGGCTGATTTCTTTTGAATATCCCATGATGTCAAGCAAAGAGGCACTGAGTTTGAAGGTAGGCCTTGAAATACATCCACAGATACACCTCCAATTGACTCAAATGACGTCAATTAGCCTATCAGAAGCTTCTAAAGCCATGACATCATTTTCTGGAATTTTCCAAGCTGTTTAAAGGCACAGTCAACTTAGTGTATGTAAACTTCTGACCCACTGGAATTGTGATACAGTGAATTATAAGTGAAATAATATGTCTGTAAACAATTGTGGGAAAAATTACTTGTCATGCACGAAGTAGATGTCCTAACCGACTTGCCAAAACTATAGTTTGTTACCCTGTTAGGGATCGGATCCCGTTAACAGGATTGTTATATAATATTAAACATTCATGGAAATACAAGTGTCAGACATGATTCAAAAGCTCAGAATCTTGGTAAACTAACAGCGTTGTCAGATTTAAAAAAGGCTTCACGGCGAAAGCATAGCATTTGATTGTCTGAGGACAGCGCCCTGCATACTTCCTAAATTAACATAATATCATAACCAGCACAGGTGTCACACAACTCAAAAATAGTGATAAAATAAATCACTTACCTTTTGAAGATCTTCCTCTGATGGCAATCCCAAGGGTCCCAGCTACACAATAAATGGTTGTTTTGTTTGGTAAAGTCCCTCTATCTCACAAACTCTGTTTGGTTGGCGCGTTTTGTTCAGTAATCCACCTGTTCAAAGGTGTTCAAACATGCAGACAAATAAATCCCAAAAGTACCGGTGAAGTTCGTCGAAACAAGTCAAATAACATTTCTAATCAATCCTCAGGTACCCTAATATGTAAATAAACGATAACATTTCTGACGGAATGTACTATGTTCAATACCGGAGATAAATAACGAAAAGCGCTCTGTCACGCGCGCCACAGGAATACAGACCCCAGGAAGTACCCCCATGAAAAACTACTACTACTTGTCTAAAGACTGTTGACATCTAGTGGAAGCCATAGGTACTGCAATCTGGGAGCTATTCCTTTCAATGTTCTATAGCAAAGCATGGGAAAGGTCAGGGAGCTGAAAAAAGCCATTTCCTGGATGGGTTTTCCTCAGGTTTTCGCTTGCTATATCAGTTCTGTTATACTCAGACATTATTTTAATAGTTTTAGAAACTCCAGTGTTTTCTATCCAATACTAATAATTATGTGCATATCCTAGTTTCTGGGCCTGAGTAACAGGCATTTTACTTTTGGCATGCCAGACTCTCCGAAACTCAGAACACTGCCGCTCCTCCCGAACAGGTTAGGCTCCCAGTTGCATGCTTAGTTTGACACTGGTGGAGAGGACACAGCTGTCAGAAAATATTGTTTTTTGGGGGGGGAAGGTAGAAAGAAAGTAATTTCAGATGGAAAAAAATGTGAACCAGCGAATAGGCACGTTTTCATTGATTTTTGCTACATTTGGATCAGTTTGGGGTCCTGCGGACCAATGCACCCATGTTAAACATTTTAACCGGAAGCGTTACATATTACTCTATAAATCGATTGGTTTTGGTATGCTGTCTTTTTTTCTTTTATTTAGCTTTAAGCACTTTGAATAGATAAATTTTTTTAAAATAAATTGCTATATAAATGAAGTTTGATTCGACCCAGCCCACCGAGGGCCTGGCCCCAGCAGACAGCCTGAACGACCCAGCGTCAGAGAGTAACGGCCAGGAGCTGGCTGCTGCAGTGACCCAGGCTGTGGCCCGGCTAGCCCCAACCTGCACCATGGTGGTGACAAACCCAGCTAAGACTCAGCCTATGATGGTGGCCAGCCCGGCTAAGATTCAACCCATGATGGTGGTCAGCCCGGCTAAGACCCAGCCCATGATGGTGGTCAGCCCGGCTAAGACCCAGCCCATGATGGTGGTCAGCCCGGCTAAGACCCAGCCCATGATGGTGTCCAGCACGGCTAAGACCCAGACCATGATGGTGTCCAGCCCGGCTAAGATGCAGGCAGCTGCGACCCTGGCGGAGGTGGCTAACGGCATAGAGTCCGCTGCAGGGGTGAGTGGACTGAACTGTCAGAACTTTTGTCATCTGTTGATTGATAGAGGTCTCAGATTTATATTCACTTCTTGATACTGACATTTTTTTTTAGTTTTCTTGAGATTTACTGTCTGAATAAATATAATATTTTGTCAATATAGAAAATATTTTTGACCCTATTTCCAGAGATAATGTTAAAGAATGCTTATTATCTTTTAATACTCCCATATTGTTTATTTAGAGGCAAGGAGCTCCTCCTGCGGTGGCCAAAGCCCCGGTGAAGAAAGACAACCAGTGGTTTGACGTTGGCATGGTCAAGGTGACCAACACCGTGGTCACGCACTACTACTTGCCCACTGACGACCAGGCCACTGTCGACGTAAGACACGCACGCACCGCGCACACACACACACACAGTACCTGCTGACGACCAGGCCTCTGTCGATGTAAGACTCTATAAAGGCATCAGCATGCTTCAGTTCGGCTGGAGCCTGTGCTCGTATACTCTTAAAAAAACATTAGCTTGAAAACTTTTGAAAAAAGCGGCAATAGTACTGTTTGTCCGTTTTGAGATGCCGTAGCCAGTATACACTTCCTCAAAATAGTCGGAATGAATCAGTTTGACGTTTTTGCAGAGGAGATCGTAGTTGTGATTTTACATCGAAGATGTTTAGTATTTCTCAATGAAAATAAATTTGCTTGAAAACGAGGCGTCTTGTTGAATGACAAAGACTTTAATTGAAGAATCCCTACTGTTGACCGATCACTGACGAAGGGGCATGGACTTCAGCGCCTAACTTTAACTTGTCTCTCAAACATTTTTGTATGCCCAGAACAGTCGGGAGAAGAACCGAAGTCCAAAACAAACAGAAAACGTCACAAAATGTTGTCATATATGCAGGAACTCTTCCAAACGGTTTCTGCTGGGAAGCATGCCGACGCCTTAACAAGACTACTGTTGTTCTGAAGTCACTAATGCCACCATGGAATCTATGATGATACATTGGGTTTATATAGCTCTTTTCTAAGGCTCTTTCACATGCTCGCTCATCCTCTCCTTCTCAAAACACATTGGAGGAAAACATCCAAGTGCCCCTCCCTTCTGACCTTCTCATCCAATGTTTTGAGGAGGCGAAAAAAGAGAAATGCGAATTCATCGCGTTTGGTTTATTTAGTGCTTTTCGAATATATACCACTTAGCAGACACTTTTATCCTGAGTGCATTAACTGCATACATTTTTAATATGGGGGTGTGGTCCCTGCTGGGAAAAAATTTAAGTATTTGCCCCAGCTTTGCAATGAGTAAAAGATCAAGTAAATTAATTACATAGGTAAAGATGAAAAATTATTTACTAGATGGTGCTGACGGACATGGTCCTTTTGTTTGAACTTTCTGAGGCAGCTCTATTCATCCCGGGGACTGCTACTAAACGCCGGAGAAGAAGAGGAAGAAGGTGGCAGGCATACCATCCACTACTTCAGAGTATATTACTCACTAACGTTCCTGGACAATAAAGTAGATGAGCTCAGGGCGAGGATCTCCTTCCAGAGAGACATCAGGTATCATGTCTCTGGATATATTGTCCCCGTCCAGTCAGCCAGCGGGGTTCTCCGTCCATTGTGAGGACGGGAAGAAAGAACTCTGAGACAAAGAAAGGAGGAAGGGTTTTGCTTTATTATTAACATGGTGTGATTGTGGTGAAGTACAGGAACTCAAGTCCTTTTGTTCTCCCTTTCTGGAATAACTCGCCATCAAATACGCGACCGGGTTACCTCCCAAGATAATTTTCTTCGGTCAACGTCACTGCTTGTTCTGGTATTTGTTTTTACTTTTATGATTGTGTGTGTGTGTGTGTGTGTGTGTGTGTGTTTTTTGTATTGCTAGGTATTACTACTGCACTGCTGGAGTTAAAGAAACAAGCATTTTGCTGCATCTTCGATAACATCTGCAAATCTGTGTACGCGACCAATTAACTTGAATTTAATTTAATCGTTGTGTGTGTGACTGAACTTGTCTTGTTCTTGTAGGATGACTCTGGAGCGATCCCAGACTACAGTCAGATGAAGAAGATGGAGCTCCAGCCTGGGACGGCCTATAAGTTCAGAGTGGCCGGGATCAACACCTGTGGCCGGGGGAACTTCTCAGAGGTCTCAGCCTTCAAGACCTGTCTACCAGGCTTCCCCGGAGCTCCCTGTGCTATCAAGATCAGCAAGGTAACACATTTAGAATTTTAACAAAACAAATATAAAGGCAACATGTACAGTGTTGGTCCCGTGTTTCATGAGCTGAAATAAAATATCCCACAAATATTCCATATAAACAAAAAGCTTATTTCTCTCAAATGTTGTGCACAAATTTGTTTAAATCCCTGTTAGTATTTATTCTTTGCCAAGATAATCCATCCACCTGACAGGTGTGGCATTTCAAGAAGATGATTAAACGGCATAATCATTACACAGGTGCACCTTGTGCTGGGGACAATAAAAGGCCACTCTAAAATGTAATGTGCAGTTTTTCCACATAGCAAAATGCCACAGATGTCTCAAGTTTTGAAGGAGCGTGCAGTTGGCATGCTGACTGCAGGAATGTCCACCAGAGCATTGAATATTAATTTCTCTGCAATAAGCCGTCTCCGACATCATTTTAGAGGAATTTGGCAGTACATCCAACCGGCTTTACAACCGCAGACCACGTGTCAGTCCAGGACCTCCACATCCGCCGCCTTCACCTGTGGGATGGATCTGAGACCAGCCACCCGGACAGCTGATGAAACTGTGGGTTTGTACAACTGAAGAACTTCTGCACAAACTGTCAGAAACCGTCTCAGGGGAAGCTCATCTGCTCGTCGTCCTCACCAGGGTCTTGAACTGACTGCAGTTCGGCATCGTAACCGCCTTCAGTGGGTAAATTCTCACCTTCGATGGCTACTGACACGCTGGAGAAGTGTGCTCTTCCCGGTTTCAACTGTATCGGGCAGATGGCAGACAGCATGTATGGTGTCGTTAGGGCGAGCGGTTTGCTGATGTCAACGTTGTGAACAGAGTGCCCCATGGTGGCATTATAGTATGGGCAGGCATAAACTACGGACAATGAACACAATTGTATTTTATCAATGGCAATTTGAATGCACAGAGGTACTGTGACGAGATCCTGAGGCCCATTGTCGTGCCATTCATCCTCCCCCATCACCTCATGTTTCAGCATGATAATGCACAGCCCCACGTCGCAAGGATCTGTACACAATTCCTGGAAGCTGAAAATGTCCCAGCTCTTCCATGGCCTCCATACTCACCAGACATGCCACCTATTGAGCATGTTTGGGATGCTCTGGATCGACGTGTACGACAGTGTTCCAGTTCTCGTCCAATATCCAGCAACTTCACACAGCCATTGAAGAGGAGTGGGGACAACATTCCCACAGGCCACAATCAACAGCCTGATCAACTCTATGTGAAGGAGATGTGTTGTGCTGCATGAGGCAAATGGTGGTCACACCAGATACGGGACTGGTTTTCTGATACACGTCCCTTCTTTTAAGGTATCTGTGACCAACAGATGCATATCTATTCCCAGTCATGTGAAATCCATAGATTAGGGCCTAATGAATTTATTTAGATTTTCCTCGTAACTCAGTAAAATCTTTGAAATTGTTGCATGTTGTGTTTATATTTTTGTTCTGTGTATTTATTTAACCACAGAAGGTGGTTAAGAACATATTATTGAACATCCTTTACCCAGGGAGCATTATTTTTTATGTGTCGTGCATGTTTTATTTTGATTCTTTCAATTTGTGTTCTTAGCTCAAAACACGTGATGCCAGAGGTCAGTAATGTTACATTTGTCTCACTGGAGTTTGTTCCCCTCCTCTCTCTCTCTCTCCCCCCTCCTCCCCACTCAGAGCCCAGACGGAGCCCACCTGACCTGGGAGCCCCCGTCGGTAACATCTGGTAAGATCATTGAGTACTCGGTGTACCTGGCCATCCAGAGCGCCCAGAGCGGGGAGCAGGCCAAGCCCACTACCACCACCACCCCAGCCCAGCTGGCCTTCATGCGTGTGTTCTGTGGGCCCAACCCCTCCTGCCTGGTGCAGTCGTCCAGCCTCTCCAACGCACACATAGACTACACTACCAAGCCTGCCATCATCTTCCGTATCGCAGCCCGCAACGAGAAGGGCTACGGCCCTGCCACGCAGGTCAGGTGGCTCCAAGGTACGGAACGCTAAGCTAGCCTGCTTTCCTCGGTCTTTAAAGTGTTAGAATTGTGTCACTAATTCCTTATTGTGTTTGTATTTTGTGCTGCTCTTAAGTGAAGCAGAGCTCCCATGTTTTTATTTATTTTATTTCACCTTTATTTAACCAGGTAGGCAAGTTGAGAACAAGTTCTCATTTTTACAACTGCGACCTGGCCAAGAATAAAGCACAGCAGTACGACACATACAACAACACAGAGTTACACAATGGAATAAACGAACCTACAGTCAATAATACAGTGGAAAAAAGATAATTAATTCCCTGTATAAATACATATAAATAAAGGTAAAAAGAAAGGGTAAAAAATGGTTGATATTCTACTATTATCCCAGAGGACTCTGGTTATGTGTAATGGAACAAATCCAAACTTGACTTGTGTTGACCTTGATATATTGAAATGAAGATTGATGGACCCGTAGCAACAACGATACTTCACGATGCTCTTTCCTTTAAAGAAAAGCTAACGCGTTTTGCCACCCATAGTCTTTGACAAAGCTTTGACTTTTAGTTTTTAAAGCGTCTTTTTTGAGATTCTCGTTGTAATGAAATATTGCTATATAAAATATGTTATTTACAGTCCTTTGTCTTCTCCCTGTAGAGATGGGTAAAGATGGCGTTGCAGCTAAACCCACTGCTAAGAGACCAGGTTCCTCACCTGACATGTGAGTACCATTCATCCCCTTTCTCTCTTATCCACATGAAATAATAGGTATTTAACTATACACCCCCCCCCCGCCCAAAATGCTATGAATTTATTTGGGAAATGCAGAAGTATTTGAACAAAGTACTTGAGTAGTCAGTTGTGATCAAGCCCAGTCACCCCTCTGTCATAATTCTTAACTTTACGCTCAACTTTTAACGCGCCACTTAATTCCACTCCAAAACTATATTTTGGTATTTGTTTAATTGGTCCGCTGTTGATGCAGTCCCGAAACACTTTGCATGTCAGCAATTAACTTTTCAAGATATCGAACAAAAAAAAAACATTGAGCCGGTACGATGCGTTTTGCATCATACCGGCTGTATTTCTGCCAGAGTTTCTGATCAAGGTCTTAGATACACATGAAAACATGAAATTACCTCGGGAATCGATACATCATCACTCAGAGATGCACAAAAAACAATATAACATTCAACATGGGCGAACCTTGCCTTTAACTTTCAGCTTTACTCTCGTCTCGACTCTCGGCTCGTCTCGATTCTCGGCTCGATTCTCGGCTCGACTCTCGGGCTCGACTCTCGTCTCTATTCTCGGCTCGACTCTCGGGCTCGACTCTCGGGCTCGACTCTCGGGCTCGACTCTCGGGCTCGACTCTCGTCTCTATTCTCGTCTCTATTCTCGTCTCTATTCTCGTCTCTATTCTCGAGACTGGGCTCGACTCTCGGGCTCGACTCTCGGGCTCGACTCTCGGGCTCGACTCTCGGGCTCGACTCTCGTCTCTATTCCCGGCTCGACTCTCGTCTCTATTCTCGACTCTCGGCTCGACTCTCGGCTCGAGTCCTAACGCTCTCTCACGACTCTTAACTCTCCCCCGTCTATGTTCATCTGTTGAATCGTGTTGTTTCTCTCTTTTAGGAAAGCTGCTGGTCCAAAGAAGGCCAGATCAGACCAGTGAAGGGGGGTTCCTTCCTCTCCCCTTGTTGTCCATAATGACTATAACTGAAATGAATACAACACCCCAGCCTCAACCAGCCCCCACTAAGACCCCTCACCAACTATCTACAGTATCCCTGCCTTCAACCTCAGCCCTAACCTGGACCCAGACCGCCCACCCCCAAACCACCCATCATTCACAAAATGGACGCAAGAAAACCACAGTTTAAAATCATCCCAGAGCCCTGCCCTCATCACTGGAGGTTGTGGTGCCACGGACACCTTATTACAACCTCTTCTTCTTCATTGGTTTATTAGTGATCTTCTGTTAAAACGGTTGAAAGCACATAATTACATTTTTCTTCTTGCTTTTCTTTTTTTTTCTTATGATTTTTCGGTGAAATCAAAAAATACAAAAACTGTTGAGTCCGCTTTAACTGTAGTTGCTAGCTAGTTCTTTAGTCTCCGTCTCATGCTTTTCCCCACCCTGGTTTATCAACACAAGCAATACACAGCACAAATAGCGGTGTATGTCCTATGTCATTTGCGCTTCGGGGCGATTGGTCACATGTAGAAGGATCAGATGGTTGCTATAGGAGACGGTTGGAACAGAAGAACGCAGCATCATCATCGTGTTGTCACGGGGAGGACAAACACACCAATGGAAAACAGACAGCACTTGGGGGAGGACAAGAGTGTTCTCCATTTGAAGGGAGGATCATCATCAACCGATCAAGACTCCGTATTTTGTCCTGGCTTTCGTCTGGCTTCGTGACGTCACTGTGTTCATGTGTACCCACGTCACGGGGGAGTAAAGGAACAGAGTTTCATTCAAGTAAAGAAAATGGAAGTGTTTTTGGTGTAGGTTTAGGAGACTACTTTTAATTCTCTAGTCTGTTTCCTTTCGTTGGAGGATGTGGACACTGACCGACTGCCAGCCAGGGTGAAAAGTACAATACTTTTTTACAGCCCTATTCGACAGGTAATTTGACACTTATTTCAGAATTGGTGGTCTAATTGAACTGTTAAATAAGGACTTTTTTTGTACTTGCTCTGTTGCGAAAGACGAAAGAACAGAATGCAAGATTTGACTGAAAGAAAGAGGAGAGTGGATGTTTTTTTGTTTACTTTCAGTCATTTTTTTTTTTTATTAAAGGAATTGATTTGCAGAAGAAAATCTCATTTTCCCTCCTCCTCCTCCTCGTCTCAACCTGTTGATAGTCCATAGAATGCATTTGTTGACATCTATGGAATTTAGAAGGTTCTTTTTTTTCCAAGCCTTGTTTTTAGAGTTGTGAGAATTAACTGGGATATTTTCTGCCCCCAAATGCAGACAAACTGTTGATATTGATAACCGTTCACATTACTTTTGGTGTATTATTGTTGTTGTTATTGTTGTTATTATTATTATTATTATTATTATTATTATTATTATTCTTTTGCTTTACATATGTTTAGGTATGCAAGTGTGTGTAATGTGACAAATGTTTTCCATGTAGTTGGCATGCGTGTCTTTTTGAAACGAGCATTTTTATTTACCTAGAGGTGGGAAATGTTCGTTATGAAGAATGATTGAATGGTGCAGCAGCAACCAGGGTTTGAGCTCAGTTGTAAATTAGTTCCTTCCTTCACGTAGCAAGTAAAGTAAAAAAAAAAAAAAAAAATCTGCCTTTTTATATAATTATCTGTAACAAAATTGTTTTTACATGTTTGTCATCTCGGTTGCTTTATGTCTTGATATATAAAAAAAAAAAAAAAAACAGAAAGCGGAAATGTCTTGTCTCCCTGCTCAGTAATGTCTTGTTGCCTGGTGTCTCCAGTGGTGGAAAATGTACCCAATTGTCATACTTCAGTAAAGATGCCTTAATAGACAATGATAAGTGAAAGTCACCCAATAAAATCCCACTTGAGTAAGAGTTTTTAAAAAAATATTGGGGTTTTAAATATACTTAAGTATCAAAAGTAAATGTATATATAATTTAAAATTCCTTATATTAAGCAAACCAGACGGCACGATTTTCTTTTTTTTTTTTAATTTACGGCTAGACGGGCACACTCCAACACTCAGACATAATGTACAAATGTAGCATTTGTGTTTAGTGAGTCCACCAGATCAGAGGCACTAGGGATGACCAGGGATGTTCTCTTTTAAGTGGGTGAATTGGACCATTTTCCTGTCCTGCTATGCATTAAAAATGTAACGAGTACTTTTGGGTGTCATGGAAAATGTATGGAGTAAAATTGTACATTATTTTCTTTAGGAATGTAGAGAAGTAAAAGTTGTCAAAAATATAAATAGTAAAGTACAGATATCCCCAAAAACTACTTAAGTAGTACTTTTTAAAGTATTTTACTGTAGTACTTTACGCCACTGCTTGTCTCCCTGCTCAATAATGTCTTGGTGTTATCAGTTTTTCTTCTGACTATATAGTAGACCAGCCACCCTGGAAAAAGTAGTATTTAATTTTTTTGCTGGTTACAGGCTGGTCAAACAATGATTGGGTGATACAAAGTTAGGCCCGGATGTCTCGTAAAATGTTGATTTAAGGCCATTTTTTTCAAGGGGTTATTCCCATTTCAAGGTTAAAATGGGCACAATATAAATGATAGTAGATTTTAGGGTAAATATCCTTAACTTTTCAACTTAAAACAGTGGATTATCAAACAAACACAAACTATGGAATGGATGTGTTTTTAAAAGTTAAAAGCGTAATGAAAAAGACGTGCAAATATACAGAAAATACAAACGTGTTGTACAGCTACAGTTGTGGTCTGTAGTGGCCATCAAGGACCTTACTGGGATGATGTACTGTAGAACCTCTCAGTACTGCGAGAGACCCCACTGAACCAGGAGAACTTTACTTCGTTAAGAGTCTGACGACTTTGTGGGCCAGAGATATTGACACCGTAATGTCATTTTTAAACGGTAAAATATAAAAGCAGCCAAAAATGCTGGTCATCTATGAACATCTTGGTCATGTTCTGTTATAATCTCCACCCAGCACAGCCAGAAGAGGACTGGCCACCTCTCAGAGCCTGGTTCCTCTCTAGGTTTCTTCCTAGGTTCTGGCCTTTCTAGGGAGTTTTTCCTAGCCACTGTGCTTCTACATCTGCATTGCTTGCTGTTTGGGGTTTTAGGCTGGGTTTCTGTACAGCTCTTTGTGACATCGGCTGATGTAAAAAGGGCTTTATAAATACATTTGATTGATTGATTGATTGAAGAGTATATGTTTGTTGTAGCCCCTGACAAACACACCTGGGCTTGATGATTAGTTGGAGAGTTAAACCAGGTGTGTCCTTTTTGGAGGTACACGAGGACTGGAGTTGGGGGAACACTGGCCTAGGCAGATCATATAGACAACCTTCTCTGTCTTTATCGGTTTCTTTCTTGTAAGCATTTTCCCATCCAGGAATCTGAGACCTTGTATGAATCTGTGGTACAGAAGAAGAATATATGAACATTTAGCATAGGCACTCTTAACCCCTAGTTATCATCATGATTTCTATAGTTTAAGCATATAGCTAGCTACCTAGCTAGTAGTCGTGTTATCCCGCTAGCAATAATAGTGCTGGCTAACACTAAGTTAGCCACATTGGAATGCAACTACTCATGTTGACACAAGTAGCTAGCTCGATAGCTAACGTTAACATCCTGGGTGTGTCTCACGTTATACCTACATTATACCCAAGTTTCAGGGAGGATAAAACCATCAAGCCCAGCTAGCGAGTAGCAACCATAGCATAATAGACTGGTTTAGGTAGCTAGCTACCTAGTGTGTTAGCTAATCCCCAAAGACTCAACAGATTGCATGGAAAGTCTATTCTGTAGATCAGGGCTTTCCAACCCTGTTCCTGGAGAGATTATCGTCCTGTAGGTTTTAACTCCAACACTAGTCAAGCACACCTGATTCTTATAATTCGCTGGTTGATAAACTGGAGAGAAATCAAAATCTGAATCAGGTTAGTTACAACTGGGGTTGGATTGAAAACCTACAAGAGGGTAGCGCTCCAGGAACAGGGTTGTCGAGCCCTGCTGTAGATGGTAACTAGCTAGCTAGCTAGCCTAGTTTGTAGGTCAAACTAGCCAACACTAGCCTAGTTAGCTGGCAAACTCTAGCTAGCCAACTACCTATGGTAAATCGTCCAGCAAAATTAATTTATCAAACAAATATAAGATAGACAGGACACTACAACTGTGCATCCAACTACAGGCTACTCAATCAGAACACCATACCAGACTGACACCCTCTGCCTCGGATTCAAGATCTAACCAATACCCTAGGAGGCTAAAGCTGGTTCGCCATCCTGCACCAAGGGAAAGCCTATCACCAAGGCTTCATCACACCGTAGGCATTCTATGAGTGGGTGAGGATTCCCTTTGGGTTGACGAATGCTCTTTCAGCATTCAAAAAGGGGCATGGAGGAGATGCTGGAATCAATGAGCGCGAGGAGCTCTGTATCCCTCACCTGGAGGACGTTCTCTGCTACGCCAAGTCCTTTGAAGATCACGTGGAGGGAATGCGGAGAGTTCTGAGAATGCCACGGGGCGAAGCTGAGACAGAAGTGTTAGCTGTTCAGGCGGGAGGTCCGATACGATTAGTGTCTGCAGATGGAGGCAGTCCGAGCCCTGAGACATCAAACGCCCAACACCATTGGAGGTTTTCACAAAATGCTGGGATTCCTAAGCTACTATCAGAGCTACATCCAGGACTTCTCCAGAGAAGCAAAAACCACTATATGAACTACTCCCAGTGAAAGGTCACACAGCCAAAGTGTCATCTGGCAAGCCATGCAAAGGGAGGGGGGAAAAGGTGCCCAGTTGCCATCCATAACTCCAGTCAGATGGATGGAGGAACACCCTATCTAATCCACCCTTTACTGGCCTATCCCGACTTCGACCAACCTTTCACACTCCTTTACCAACAGCAGAATGGGAAACGGAGTGGTCGGGTAGGGTTCAAGAACGCTCACGCCTGCAGAGAAAGACTACGAACTTCACTCCGGCAAAACTCAAGTTTTTTGCATTGAAGTGTGTGAGAAGTTCAGAGACTGCCTTTTTCTACGTCCCATATTTCACCATCTACACTGAAAACAACCCACTGACATACGTCATGAGCACGGCCAAGCTGAACGCAGTTGGCCACAGATGGGTTGAAGGACTTCCGTTTCGACATAAGATACGAACCAGGCAAAGGGAATGTCGACGCAGACACCCTCTCTCGCCGTCTCCTGGACATCACTGGATGGAGGAACACCCTATCTTACCAACATTACGACCAGGAATACGACTTTCCCAAAGAGGATTCTCTGGTTGTTAACCCAACCACAACAATAGACTGGATAGCACGCGGTGAATCAAAACAACGGCGGCGCCGGAGAAGAGGGAAACGCGCCGGTCTTTTGGTCAAGCTACGTCGACGGGCGCATCGTGCACCTCTCCCGAGTATTTTAATCGCCAATGTACAGTCTCTTGACAACAAAGTAGACGAAATCAGATCAAGGGTTGCCTTTCAGAGAGACATCCGAGACTGCAACGTTCTTTGCTTCACGGAAACATGGCTCACTCAGGACACGTTATCTGAGTCGGTACAGCCACCTGGTTTCTCCACGCATCGCGCCGACAGAAACAAAC
>QNTS01006074.1:54717-67391 GCA_003317085.1 Hucho hucho
CCAGCCCCGTCGCGGACCATGACGTCCTGCTCCCAGACAAACTAAACAACTTCTTTGCTCGCTTTGAGGACAATACAGTGCCACCGACACGGCCCGCTACCAAAACCTGCGGGCTCACCTTCACCGCAGCCAATGTGAGAAAAACATTTAAATGTGTTAACCCTCGCAAGGCTGCCGGCCCAGATGGCATCCCTGGCCGTGTCCTCAGAGCATGCGCAGACCAGCTGGCTGGTGTGTTTACGGACATATTCAATCAGTCCCTATCCCAGTCTGCTGTTCCCACATGCTTCAAGAGGGCCACCATTGTTCCTGTTCCCAAGAAAGCTAAGGTGACTGAGCTAAATGACTATCGCCCCGTAGCACTCACTTCCGTCATCATGAAGTGCTTTGAGAGATTAGTCAAGGATCATATCACCTCCATCCTACCAGACACCCTGGACCCACTCCAATTTGCTTACCGTCCCAATAGGTCCACAGACGACGCAATCGCAATCACACTGCATACTGCCCTAACCCATCTGGACAAGAGGAATACTTATGTAAGAATGCTGTTCATCGACTACAGCTCAGCATTTAACACCATAGTTCCCTCCAAGCTCGTCATTAAGCTCGAGACCCTGGGTCTCGACCCAGCCCTGTGCAACTGGGTCCTGGACTTCCTGACGGGCCGGTCCCAGGTGGTGAGGGTAGGAAACAACATCTCCACCCCGCTGATCCTCAACACTGGGGCCCCACAAGGGTGCGTTCTCAGCCCTCTCCTGTACTCCCTGTTTACCCATGACTGCGTGGCCAAGCACGCATCCAACTCAATCATCAAGTTTGCTGACGACACTACAGTGGTAGGCTTGATTACCAACAACGACGAGACGGCCTACAGAGAGGAGGTGAGGGCCCTCAGAGTGTGGTGTCAGGAAAATAACCTCTCACTCAATGTCAGCAAAACAAAGATGATCGTGGACTTCAGGAAACAGGAGAGGGAGCACCCCCCTATCCACATCGAGGGGACAGTAGTGGAGAAGGTGGAAAGTTTTAAGTTCCTCGGCGTACACATCACGGACAAACTGAATTGGTCCACCCACACAGACAGCGTGGTGAAGAAGGCGCAACAGCGCCTCTTCAACCTCAGGAGGCTGAAGAAATTCGGCTTGTCACCAAAATCACTCACAAACTTTTACAGATGCACAATCGAGAGCATCCTGTCGGGCTGTATCACCGCCTGGTACGGCAACTGCTCCGCCCACAACCGTAAGGCTCTCCAGAGGGTAGTGAGGACTGCACAGCGCATCACCGGGGGTAAACTACCTGCCCTCCAGGACACCTACACCACCCGATGTCACAGAAAGGCCAAAAAGATCATCAAGGACAACAACCACCCGAGCCACTGCCTGTTCACCCCGCTATCATCCAGAAGGCGAGGTCAGTACAGGTGCATCAAAGCTGGGACCGAGAGACTGAAAAACAGCTTCTACCTCAAGGCCATCAGACTGTTAAACAGCCATCACTAACATTGAGTGGCTGCTGCCAACATACTGACTTAAATCTCTAGCCACTTTAAACATAGGAATTGGATGTAACAAATGTATCACTAGCCACTTAAACAATTTTGTATATAATGTTTACGTATCCGACATACTCATATCAAATGTATACACTGTACTCTAAACCATCTACTGTATCTTGCCTATGCCGTTCGGCCATCGACCCAAATCTCTAGCCACTTTAATAATTATTATTGGATGAAATAATGTATCACTAGCCACTTTAAACAATGCCATTTATATAATGTTTACATATCCTACATTACTCATCTCATATATATATATGTGTATATACTGTACTCCATACCATCTACTGCATCTTGCCTATGCCGGTCAGCCATCGCTCATCCATATATTTATATGTACATACTCGTATTCATTCCTTTACTCTTGTGTGTATAAGGTAGTTGTTGTGAATTTGTTAGATTACTTGTTAGATACTACTGCATGGTCGGAACTAGAAGCACAAGCATTTCGCTACACTCGCATTAACATCTGCTAACCATGTGTATGTGACAAATAAAATTTGATTTGATTTTGATTTGACTAAGTACGTGGCTAAATGCACCGAAGTGCTGCCAGGTGTCGTCCGTGCAAAAAAAAAGGAAAGATGTGGCTTGGATCGCAGGCCCTCAACATCTCCGAAGGCATCTCAAGAGAACACCACCCCAGCGAACCCCTGTCAACCATCAACCCCAACAAGCTACAGATGGCTCAGAGAGGGAATCCTGCCATCGGATTGCTCACGAGGTTGAAAGAGACAAACAGAATCCTGACCAGCAATGCCAGATGAGTGAGTGAGTGGCCATAAATGGACACTGATGCATGAGTGGGGAAAGCTGTACATGTCACGACTTCCGCCGAAGTCAGTCCCTCTCCTTTGTTCGGGTGGCGTTCGGCGGTCGAC
This sequence comes from Hucho hucho, assembly GCA_003317085.1. Classification (NCBI taxonomy): domain Eukaryota; kingdom Metazoa; phylum Chordata; class Actinopteri; order Salmoniformes; family Salmonidae; genus Hucho; species Hucho hucho. The sequence goes on from QNTS01006074.1 coordinate 57,163, forward strand.
GTCACCGGGTCTTCTAGCCTTCGCCGATCCACTTTTCATTTTCCATTGGTTTTTCCTTGTTTTACACACCTGGTTTCAATCCCACAATTACTTGTTCATTATTTAACCCTATGTTCCCCCATGTTTGTTTGAGTGATTGTTTTATTGTATTGCGGTCCGTTATTGTGGGCTTGGCAATATTTGCCGTGTATTGTTGTATATGTTGAGTAAAAATTGCTATTTATGACTCATATCTGCTGTCCTGCGCCGGACTCCTCTACACCAGCTACACACAGATGCATTACAGTACATCAGCGATGGAATCCTGTACCGGGAGACCGAGCAAAGAAGGCAGCTTGTCCTACCAGTCAATTAAAAGCAGACAGTCCTGAAGCACCTCCACGATGACATGGGTCATGTAGGAACAGAGAGAGTCTTGAGCCTGGCAAGGGAAAGGTTCAACTCACCATTTATCAAGAGGGATATAGAGGAGCGCTGTGACTTGGTGGTGTACAGTTGAAGTCGGAAGTTTACATACACCTTAGCCAAATACATTTAAACTCAGTTTTTCACTGGGAATGTGATGAAAGAAATAAAAGCTGAAATAAGTAATTCTCTCTACTATTATTCTGACATTTCACATTAAAATAAAGTGGTGATCCTAAAACAGGATTAAATGTCAGGAATTGTGAAAAACTGAGTTTAAATGTTTTTGGCTAAGGTGAATGTAAACTTCCGACTTCAACTGTATATGTATCAAACAGAAGAAGCCAGTCTCACGTGTAAGAGCACCTACGGGCAGTATCACATCAAGTTCCCCCCTGGAGCTGGTCTCTATTGACTACATGCACCTGGAACCCAGCAGAGGTGGTTTCGAATACATCCTGGTGGTTGTTCGCACAAGCTTATCTGACAAATAAGTCCAGTAGAACAGCAGCTGAAAGAATCTTCAATGACTTCATACTGAGGTTTGGATACCCGTCGAAGCCACACCATGACCAGGGTACAGAATATGAGAACAAGCTTTTCAAAACCCTTCAGCAACTGACGGGAGTGGGTCACTCAAAGACATCACCGTACCACCCTCAGGGCAACCCAGTGGAGAGAGACAACAAAATGTTGCTCCAGATGCTTGTAAGGCTTGAGGAGAAGGAAAGTTGGAAAGAACATCTTCACAAGTGTTGCATGCATACAACTGTACACGGTATGAGTCCACAGAACACTCAGCCCTATATCTGCTCTACGATTGCCATCCACGCCTGCCAGTAGACCTACATTTTGGCCTGACAGCTGAAGAGGAGACAAACTCACCCAAAGGCTAAGCTGAGAAATGGGCTGAGCGAATAACTGAAGCATGCCGAATAGCATCCGAGAACTGCAAGCAGTCAAGCACAAGAGGGGAAAACGTACTACAACCGACCGATAAAAAGGTGTAGTCCTCCACTTGGGCGATCGAGTCCTTTTCTGGAATTTGAATGAAAGAGCTGGACCTAGAAAACCAAGGTCTTACTGGGAGAGAACCATCTACGTTGTCAAAGAGCGAGTGAGTGACAACCCTGTGTATAAAGCATGTCCTAAATCTGGTGGCAAGAGGATCCACACTCTCCATCGAAACCTGCTCCATGTTGCTAATGACCTACCTGTTGACTTACCTGCACAGTCTGCTCTGTCGCAGTCAACCAAGACACCGCCCAGAGAGAAAAGGACGAGAAACAGAAACATGAGAGTCAGAAGGGGAAGGGAGACAACACACTACTGTCTGAGGATACCTACCAGGAGAGAATAGTGAACAGAACACTCACAACCTACCAGGAGAGAAGAGAGAACAGAACACTCACAACCTACCAGGAGAGAAGAGAGAAACAGAACACTCACAACCTACCAGGAGAGAAGAGAGAAACGGAACACTCACAACCTACCAGGAGAGAAGAGAGAAACAGAACACTCACAACCTACCAGGAGAGAAGAGAGAAACGGAACACTCACAACCTACCAGGAGAGAAGAGAGAAACGGAACACTCACAACCTACCAGGAGAGAAGAGAGAAACGGAACACTCACAACCTACCAGGAGAGAAGAGAGAAACGGAACACTCACAACCTACCAGGAGAGAAGAGAGAAACGGAACACTCACAACCTACTAGTAGGAACAACCTGAGGGGAGAGAATCAGAGGAAAAATACTTTTCTGTTGAGCGAGCACTGTCCGATCCAGATCCAGAGGGCAACTGTGGAGAGCATACCCCCCCACCCCCCCACAGCAGTTAATAAACTGTGCCAGTTTGGGGATTCCCGCCTCACTACATCCCACTACCTTTCACACCCCATTCACCTTAATACTTACCATCCACGCCTTACCACACATTCACGCCTTACACTCATGAACTCACGAGTTGGTAAATATTTGGGAATGGGGGTGTATCTGATCTCCATCACCTAACTGTATATGCATTCGTACATCAAGTCCTTTCTTGAGTTGGGCTCTGGGATGGAACAACCATCGGTTATTTGTGAGGAAAGGGGTTGAGTGTGTATGTATGAATCCAACATCTGTTGCTAGGCGGTAATGATGTTAGGGACAATATAAGGATGAATCACAGTAATTGGATGCAAAAAAACAAATTGCTTGACAAAAATATTTTTTTTTTGTAATGGCAATCCTTGTTATAGGTAACAATCCTTTGCATGAACTGCCTACATTATTACACATACTATTTGTTAATTATGGATATTAAGATATGCAGGTTTTTTTAATAGCTATATATAATCCAAATCGAGGTGAGGGCGATGGAAATGTTTTTGGCGGTTGATCTGCTTCTGTTCTGTGAGTGGCACTGTGTGCTCTCTTCCAAGGATGGGTCCCGGTCTCTCGGGGATCTGGGGGGGGGGGGGAGGGGGGTGGTCTGCCAGTCACTGGAATGCCAACCCAACCGGGGGTGGTTTAGCGGGTGGAATAGTGGGGAACAACTGGAAGTTTACATAGTAGCAATGCAAATATTATGGTATAGCTATATAGACACTCAATCACTATGATACTTTTTAATGGTGAGTTTACAAACATATATTTTGATGAATAGAATTGAAAGTTGTGTCTCATTATGGTAAGTGGTGAAATAAGTATAGCCAGTTATAATTGTCATGGCTTAGTAGATGATAAGAAAAGACAATCAGTATTTACCTGGCTAAAAGAGAAGGAATATAATATCTATTGTTTACAGGAAACTCATTCGACAACTTTAGATGAAGTTTTGTGGAAAATGGACTGGGGGGGGGGGCGAAATATATTTCTCCCATGGGCAAAGAAATTCAAAAGGGGTGATGATATTAATTAACAGTAATTTTGATCCGAATGTGCAAATTGTCCAAACAGATCCTCAAGGTAGATGGATGATTTTAAATACAGTACCAGTCAAAAGTTAGGACACCTATTCCTTCAAGGGTTTTTCTTTATTTTTACTATTTTCTACATTGTAGAATAATAGTGAAGACATCACAACTATGAAATAACACATATGAAATCATGTAGTAACCAAAAAAGTGTTAAACAAATAAAAATATATTTGAGATTCTTCAAAGTAGCTACCCTTTGCCTTGACAGCTTTGCACAAGCTTGGCATTCTCTCAACCAGCTTCATGAGGTAGTCACCTGGAATGCATTTCAATTAACAGGTGTGCCTTGTTAATTTGTGGAATTTATTTTCTTCTTAATGCGTTTGAGCCAATCAGTTGTGTTGTGACAAGGTAGGGGTGGTATACAGAAGATAGCCCTATTTGGCAAAAGACCAAGTCCATATTATGGCAAGAACAGCTCAGATAAGCAAAGAGAAACGACAGTCCATCATTACTTTAAGACATGAAGGTCAGTCAATTTGGAAAATGTCCAAGTTGTAGGGGTTGGTAGTGTCCCCACTGAGCCAATCATGGTGCAACTACGGAACATTACCAACCCTTACGCTCTGTATTTTCCGCTGGCTGCCCCTCCACCACAGAAAGCACTGAGCTAGGCTGAAACACCTGCATGTTGGAGCTGCCTTACTCAAGAAAACAAAAAAAGAGATTAAGTTTGTATGCAGCTTTATTAACTCAATTATTATTATTTTTTACATTGTTTGCAAACTGATATGTGACACGTAGTAATGCCAAAGCAACATGCAAAATATGTTTTGTAGCAGGAGGAAAACATGATGGGTCGCCACTGGTGTGTGTCTGTGTCCTGCAGGCAAGGCAAGTTTAACTACTGGGTGTAAGTATTTCCCAATAATTCTATATCAGATAATTCTGCCCTGCTGGCTTTATTACCAGTCAGTAAAACACAACCACCTTCATGTACAGTGGCAAGAAAAAGGATGTGAACCCTTTGGAATTACCTGGATTTCTGCATAAATTGGTCATAAAATTTGATCTGATCTTCATCTAAGCCACAACAATAGTCAAACACAGTCTGCTTAAACTAATAACACACAAACAATTATATGTTTTCATGTCTTTATTGAACACAGCGTGTAAACATTCACAGTGCAGGGTGGGAAAAGTATGTGAACCCTTGGATTTAATAACTGGTTGACCCTAGTTTGGCAGCAATAACCTCAACCAAACATTTTCTGTAGTTGCGGGTCAGACCTGCACAACAGTCAGGAGGAATTTTGGACCATTCCTCTTTACAAAACTGTTTCAGTTCAGCAATATTCTTGGGATGTCTGGTGTGAACCGCTCTCTTGAGGTCATGCCACAGCATCTCAATCGGGTTGAGGTCAGGACTCTGACTGGGCCACTCCAGAAGGTGTATTTTCTTCTGTTGAAGCCATTCTGTTGTTGATTTACTTCTGTTTTTGGTCACTTCTGTTGAGCTTCAATTGGCGGACAGATAGCCTTACATTATCCTGCAAAATTAATTTTTCCATCGATGATAGGAAGCTGTTTAGGCCCTGAGGCAGCAAAGCAGCCCCAAACCATGATGCTCCTTCCACCATACTTTACAGTTGGGATGAGGTTTTGATATTGGTGTGTTGTGCCTTTTTTTCTCCACACATAGTGTTGTGTGTTCCTTCCAAACAACTCAACTGTAGTTTCATTTGTCCACATAATATTTTGCCAGTAGCGCTGTGGAACATCCAGGTGCTCTTTTGAGAACTTCAGACGTGCAGCAGATGGTTTTTTTTGGACAGCAGTGGCTTCTTCCGTGGTGTCCTACCATGAACAATAATTATTGTTTAGTGTTTTACGTGTAACCCCCTCACCAGGCTCGAGTTTGACTCTCACGATATTAGCTTACGTAGAGTATTTCAACAGCATGGGATGCTAGGTGAGAAGGACATCTCCAGTAAGAATTCCTATTGCAAACTATCTAGGGTTATGACAATAGGGTATTAACTTCAGTTGAAATGATTATAGATTTCTGTTATTGTTTCAGGATCTAATAAAATAATAAAACCCAATGAGTGTGCACAACCCATGTCCAAATTATTTAAAACTTGCTTGATTTACCTGTTGGCGCGCGTTGGAGCTCAAAAAAAATCCAGAAGCACCTCACGTTGTGGTTACTCACGAATGTAGATAATTCTCCAGCGAACCATGACAATTCCTTGCAGGTTTTCCTCACATGGTCCACAGCAACCGACGCTCCATGGGAACATGAACTCGTCGAGCCCTCCAAAGAAATTCTCTCCCGGGGTCTCACGATGCTAGGCTAATTTCAAGGCTGTCAACCTCCACAATGAAACGGTAGCTTCAGTCTTCAGAGTCCCCTCTCAACAAAAATATACAATAACTCTCCTATAAAATAAAATAGGTATTTCCCTTCATATTTTAACAAGTAGCTGTGGCTATACTTTTTGTGTCTTCTCTAAATTATTCCTCTTCACCAACGGTCATAACGTCCAAATCCATTCTTTCTCAACCAACGGTTTTAACCTCAGCATCTCTTCTCAACCAACGGTCTTAACCTCAGCATCTCTTCTCAACCAACGGTCTTAACCTCAGCATCTCTTCTCAACCAACGGTCTTAACCTCAGCATCTCTTCTCAACCAACGGTCTTAACCTTAGCATCTCTTCTCAACCAACGGTCTTAACCTCAGCATCTCTTCTCAACCAACGGTCTTAACCTCAGCATCTCTTCTCAACCAACGGTTTTAATCTCAGCATCTCTTCTCAACCAACGGTCTTCCTTTCCCTCTCTCTTTTTTATATCCCAGGCCTCCCGTTAACCAGGTCAACTCTCCCATTGGCCACAACTTAACAAGCGACCTTATTGGTCAAAACATGAATTTGAAAGTAAACCAACTCATTCACTTATACTTTAAATAAATATTTCTTCAACATAAAAGCATTAACAATATTACAATTAATAATCAATTTAAATCACCTGTTAAAATGTAATACTAATTAATTATACAAATAACTCAATACTTGGTTTTAACCAGGGTATTACATACGTATCGTAGGACTCGTCAACAGAGATGTAAGCATGTTTCAGAGATTTCTGTAAGTCTTTAGCTGATACTCTATGATTCTTATTAACCTCATTGAGTATTCTGCTCTGTGCTCTTGCAGTCATCTTTGCAGGACGGCCACTGCTAGGGAGAGTAGCAACAGTGCTGAACTTTCTCCATTTATAGTCAATTTGTCTTACCGTGGACTGATGAACATCCAAGGCTTTTAGAGATAAGTTTGTAACCCTTTCCAGCTTCATGCAAGTCAACAATTCTTAATCTTGGGTCTTCTGAGATCTCTTTTGTTCGAGGCATGGTTCACATCAGGCAATGCTTCTTGTGAATAGCAAACAAACACAACCCCACCCCTCGTCTTACCAGACATAGCTGCTCTGTCCTGCCCATGCACGGAGAAGCCAGCCAGCTCTATATTATGTGTCGTCGTTCAGCCACGTCTCAGTGAAGCATAAGATATTACAGTTTGTAATGTCCCGTTGGTAGGATAGTGTTAATCGTAGATCGTCCACTTTGTTTTCCAATGATTGCACGTTGGTCAATAATACGGAGGGAAGTGCGGGGATTTGGGCCTTGTCTTGACAAAGCAGTATATCCTCCTGGTCGGACTCGTTAAAGAAAAACTCTTCCTCCAGCTCCAGGTGAATAACCGCTGTTCTGATGTCCAGAAGCTCTTTTCGGTCAAAAGAGACGTTAGAAGCAACTTTATGTACAAAATAAGTTACAAACAATGTGAAAAAACAAACAGAATAGCACAGTTGGTTAGGAGCCCGTAAAACGGCAGCCATCCCCTCCGGCTCCATTGTACACGTGAGATTGAGTCTGACTAGTAGAAGTGTTGTCTTCTCTTCCCTAGCAGTTCTAACTCAGACAAAGAAAAACAACCTATAGCTTGTGAACAAAACAATGTAAATAGCCAAGAAGCACAAGGACAAAGTCACACTTCAGTAGACTTTAGTTTCAAGTAAATTAGACAAACGTATATGCCTTTTGCGCAGCGCTTCTTCAAATGAATCTTCCACCCAGATCTTCACATGCGCACAGCTCCCCCCAGCCAGGCAGTGTTGCAGCACAAGGTGGAATAGGATTCGTAGTTCTTTGACTTTTGTGAGATTAATTTACCAGCTATGAAACAAAACGGCAGAAATACTTAAAAAAAAAAAAAAAAAACAGCTACTGCAACATTTATTTTACTATACATGGGATCATACGTGACTTTTTATTCACAAAACGCGAGTGAAATGGTCGCACTGTGGAGCCCTGACCTCCCGCCAACGTGGCTATTGAAATAGACATCTCGCCCACCAATGCCAAAACCTAACCCGATTTCGCAGGTGGCGGGTGTTTTAATTTTAGGCCCTGAACCCAGAAAAAAGTCTGAGAGAGGACCCCCAGACCCCACGGCAGGTTGTCTCCCCCACTTCTTAAACCGAAGTTGGGTTTAGAATTTACCATACATGCTAAATTACACCAATTCGTCCACTTATGGAAATACAACATCGCTATCAGGTAAGATGATTGGCGATATGGACTAGCCTGCTAGCATACATTCACTGCTCTGCCGGTCCCGGCCATCCTTTCCACCCATCTCGCTGTCTTTGCTCTGCCTGTCCCGGCCATCCTTTCCACCCGCCTCGCTGTCTTTGCTCTGCCTGTCCCGGCCATCCTTTCCACCCGCCTCGCTGTCACTGCTCTGCCTGTCCCGGCCATCCTTTCCACCCGCCTCGCTGTCTTTGCTCTGCCGGTCCCGGCCATCCTTTCCACCCGACTCGTTGTCACTGCTCTGCCGGTCCCGGCCATCCTTTCCACCTGCCTCGCTGTCACTGCTCTGCCGGTCCCGGCCATCCTTTCCACCTGCCTCGCTGTCACTGCTCTGCCGGTCCCGGCCATCCTTTCCACCCGCCTCCCTGTCACTGTCATTTCACAAAGATGTTAACTGATTAAGTTTATCTCATAGAACAAAACGTATAAAACAAATCAAATCAAACTTTATTAGTCACATGTGCCGAATACAACAGGTGTAGACCTCACAGTGAAATGCTTACTTAACCAACAGCGCAGTTCAAGAAGAGTTAAGAAAATATTTACCAAACAAAGTAAAGTAAAAAATTATAAAAAGTAACACAACAATAAGGAGGCTATATACAGGGGGTACCGGTACAGAGTCAATGTGGAGACTATATACAGGGGTACCGGTACCGGTAGTTGAGGTCATTTATTCATGTAGGTAGGGGTAAAGTGACTATGTATAGATAATAAACAGAGAGTAGCAGCAGTGTACATGTAGGTAGGGGTAAAGTGACTATGTATAGATAATAAACAGAGAGTAGCAGCAGTGTACATGTAGGTAGGGGTGAAGTGACTATGTATAGATACTAAACAGAGTAGCAGCAGTGTACATGTAGGTAGGGGTGAAGTGACTATGTATAGATAATAAACAGAGAGTAGCAGCAGTGTACATGTAGGTAGGGGTAAAGTGACTATGTATAGATAATAAACAGAGAGTAGCAGCAGTGTACATGTAGGTAGGAGTGAAGTAACTGCTTAGATAATAAACAGAGAGTAGCAGCAGTGTACAAACAAATGGAGAGGGGGGGTCAATGTAAATAGTCTGGTGGCCATTTGATTTCTATAAGATTTCCTAAGCCTGTGTTAACCTCAGACCTTATTTTCAGCGTTTATCCAAAAACACTACAAAAACGCCATTAATTTCTTCATACGCTTTTTCCTAACGAACCACGGTGGAGGTAGTGCCTACAAAAAGATGCCGTTACTATTTCTCTCTTAAATTATCATTATAATATATAAAAATTATTACATTTCTATAGCGCTTTTCATAACAATCTTAAAGCGCTTAAAAAAAACAACAACCAATACATCACCAGTAGCCTACAGTTGTCTAGGTCAACCAATACATCACCAGTAGCCTATAGTTGTCTAGGTCAACCAATACATCACCAGTAGCCTATACAGTGGGGAAAAAAAGTATTTAGTCAGCCACCAATTGTGCAAGTTCTCTCACTTAAAAAGATGAGAGAGGCCTGTAATTTTCATCATAGGTACACTTCAACTATGACAGACAAAATGAAGAAAAAAAATCCAGAAAATCACATTGTAGGATTTTTAATGAATTTATTTGCAAATTATGGTGGAAAATAAGTATTTGGTCACATACAAACAAGCAAGATTTCTGGCTCTCACAGACCTGTAACTTCTTCTTTAAGAGGCTCCTCTGTCCTCCACTCGTTACCTGTATTAATGGCACCTGTTTGAACTTGTTATCAGTATAAAAGACACCTGTCCACAACCTCAAACAGTCACACTCCAAACTCCACTATGGCCAAGACCAAAGAGCTGTCAAAGGACACCAGAAACAAAATTGTAGACCTGCACCAGGTTGGGAAGACTGAATCTGCAATAGGTAAGCAGCTTGGTTTGAAGAAATCAACTGTGGGAGCAATTATTAGGAAATGGAAGACATACAAGACCACTGATAATCTTCCTCGATCTGGGGCTCCACGCAAGATCTCACCCCGTGGGGTCAAAATGATCACAAGAACGGTGAGCAAAAATCCCAGAACCACACGGGGGGACCTAGTGAATGACCTGCAGAGAGCTGGGACCAAAGTAACAAAGCCTACCATCAGTAACACACTACGCCGCCAGGGACTCAAATCCTGCAGTGCCAGACGTGTCCCCCTGCTTAAGCCAGTACATGTTCAGGCCCGTCTGAAGTTTGCTAGAGAGCATTTGGATGATCCAGATGAGGATTGGGAGAATGTCATATGGTCAGATGAAACCAAAATA
>QNTS01006074.1:80034-90371 GCA_003317085.1 Hucho hucho
TGAGTGTGTGTGTGTGTGTGTGTGTGTGTGTGTGTGTGTGTGTGTGTGTGTGTGTGTGTGTGTGTGTGTGTGTGTGTGTGTGTGTGTGTGTGTGTGTGTGTGCGTGTGTGTGTGTGTGTGTGGTCCAAAACTATTCAACACTTAAATGTTGTTTTGTCTTCCTCAACAGATCCATCTGACTACAAAGGGAATGTATGGTTAATAATGCCTCCGTTACCTAAATATAACGACCTGCTGTGAATGAACTCAAGCTGCTACTTCTCCACTTCCTGTTAGAACGTTATGCCTCAGTCAGACATCATTCTACTGCAAGACACGACTCATCGCTCATTAAAACAAAGGCATCATGTGGATGCAGTACAAAGTGTCCATCAAGGCACGACACAGACTGCTTCAGCAATCAGAATGCCACACTCGCCAGGGTTAAAAACACTGAATCGATGATCAACTCACCCACCCCATACAGTATATCCTCTGCAGATGATCCCTGGAGAAAATAGAGCATTCCTGTAATTAACCACTTCAACATTTAAAGAGAATGCAAACCTGGCTCCCTGATGTATGTCAGTCCTGAAGGTTTTAGATAAGAGGAAGGAGTCCTCTCTCTCTCTCCCTCTCTACCTCCCTCTCCCTATATAGCATACATGTATGTACAGTTGAAGTCGGAAGTTTACATACTGTGACGACCCTCCCACTCTGTCTGTTGTATTCTCTCTTTGCTCTTGTTTCCTTGTTAGGATGCCGGTGGGCGGAGTCGGGAGGGTCGTCAGTGACATGGGAAACACCTGGGCTGGGTGTGTCCCAGGATAAATAGAACTCTTCCTCAGTCATTGGGAGACTCTCGCCAGGCAGACACCCTTATGGATTTTGGTTGTGCCAGTTTTGTGGCTGTTTTCGTTGTTTACTTTGGCACCTTTCAACACCCCTCATTATCACATTTATGCACGCAAACACTCACTTACACTACTGATTACTGACTACACACACCATTGTTAATTGTAATTGGTTTACTTTAGTTAATAAATATGTTATTTTGTTCCCTAACTCCACGTTGTCTCCCTTTTTGTTACGAACTCTGAGCCGGTTCGTGACAATACATCTTAGCCAAATACATTTTAAACTCAGTTTTTCACAATACCTGACATTTAATCCTTGTAAAAATTCCCTGTTTTAGGTCAGTTAGGATCACCACTTTATTTTAAGAATGTGAAATGTCAGAATAATAGCAGAGAATGATTTATTTAAGCTTTTATTTATTTTATCACATTCCCAGTGGGTCAGAAGTTTACATACACTCAATTAGTATTTGGTAGCATTGCCTGTAAATTGTTTAACTTGGGTCAAACGTTTCGGGTAGCCTTCTACAAGCTTCCCACAAGAAATTTGGTGAATTTTGGCCCATTCCTCCTGACAGAGATGGTGTAACTGAATCAGGTTTGTAGGCCTCCTTGCTCGCACATGCTTTTTCAGTTCTGCCCACAAATTTTCTATATGATTGAGGTCAGGGCTTTGTGATGGCCACTCAAATACCTTGACTTTGTTGTCCTTAAGCCATTTTGCCACAACTTTGGAAGTATGCTTGGGGTCATTGTCCATTTGGAAGACCCATTTGCGACCAAGCTTGAACTTTCTGACTGATGTCTTGAGATGTTGCTTCAATAATTTTTCTACCTCATGATTCCATCTATTTTGTGAAGTGCACCAGTCCCTCCTGCAGCAAAGAACCCCCACAACATGATGCTGCCACTTTTTTATGGCAGTTTTGGAGCAGTGGCTTCTTCCTTGCTGAGCGGCCTTTCAGGTTATGTCGATATAGGATTAGTTTTACTGTGGATATAGATACTTTTGTACCTGTTTCCTCCAGCAACTTCACAAGGTCCTTTGCTGTTGTTCTGGGATTGATTTGCACCTTCAGGCGTTTGGAAATTTCTCCCAAGGATGAACCAGACTTGTGGAGGTCTACAATTTCTTTTCTGAGGTCTTAGCTGATTTCTTTAGATTTTCCCATGATGTCAGGTTGGCCTTGAAATACATCCACAGGTACACCTCCAATTGACTCAAATGATGTCAATTAGCCAATCAGAATCTTCTAAAGACTTGACATAATTTTCTGGAATTGGTCAGTGAGGTGTTCCTCTGTGGAGATGGGAGAACATTTTCCAAGCTGTTTAAAGGCACAGTCAACTTAGTGTATGTAAACTTCTGACCCAATGGAATTGTGATACAGTGAATTATAAGTGAAATAATCTGTCTGTAAACAATTGTTGGAAAAATTACCTGTGTCATGCACAAAGTAGAGGTCCTAACCGACTTGCCAAAACTATAGTTTGTTAACAAGAAAATGTGTGGAGTGGTTGAAAAACAAGTTTTAATGACTCCAACCTAAGTGTATGTAAACTTCCAACAAGTTTATTTGTCATGTGTGTCGAATACAACAGGTGTAGACCTTACAGTGAAATGCTTACTTACAGCCTCTAACCAACAGTGCAATTTTTATGTGAAAAAAAAAGGTATTAGGTGAACAATAGATAAGTAATAAATAAAAACAACGGTAAAAAAGACAGTGAAAAATAACAGTACATATATATATCTTCCCCTTCTCTCTCTCTCTTTCCCCCCTCTCTTTTCTATCTTTCACCAATAACAAATCCAACTCTTCATCAGATTTCAGCCGTGGTTTTCCAAGGCCATCGTCCCCACACTGAGAGACTCGAGCGGATGGCTAGCATACCTCAGACTGCGTGTATAACAAATTAACAGTTTGAGATTGGCGTTACAAACCATTAAATGCCCCACAAAAGACACCTATTCAAGGAAAAAATTAAGACCTTTCCTGAATTTCTATATGTTTCACTCAAACCACTATTTCAGAGTGACCTCCACTTCTCGCTCTCTGCCGTCAAGCGCCAGTCAAAAATGCCACATCTCAGAATAAAAGACGTGACTGTTATTGAGATGAATTGGAGTCAGGACTGCCATGGTTGGACAGGAGTCACCCACGCCTGTAATAAGTCACAACTCATTATGCCTGTCGCCCACACACCACTTACTTAGTCTATAGAGGGATGGGAATCAACATTCTAGTAATAAGACCACACATAGCCTATGTTGTCGGCTTTGCAGTTTGAAAATGATGCTTATTGCAGTTTTGAAATGTACATAAACACCAAATGAATGGTTGTAAATGGTTGGTAAATCTCTTTTGTTTAGATACAACACACTCCCATCCTGGGAGAGAGATAGTCCCTGTCCAATGGAGTGAGGCCATTTGATTTCACCACATATTTATTTATTTGTTTGTTTACTGTAATAACATCTCCAGCTGCCTCTGTGGAGCCTGGTCCACCCCCATCCTGGAGCAGGGGTTTGTGGGAAAGGTCATCCACTCATCCACTCTGGATAATTTCATATTAATGGTAATGTGTGGAGTGATGGATTCTGCCTGGTGGCTAGTCAACCGACTCCATTTCTTATTTCATGCACTGCTAAATTAATTTTCCTCTCAAGCAAGGTAATAACCAGGCCAAAGAGTTCAGCGCATTCTCAAAGTATTCAGATCTGTTGGCTTTTTCCATATTTTGTTACGTTACAGCCTTATTCTAAAATGGATTAAATCGTTTTTTTCACTTCATCAATCTACACACAATAGCCCATAATGACGAAGCAAAAACAGGTATTTAGAAATGTTTGCAAATTCATTAAAAAAACTAAACTAAACTGAAATAATACATTTACATAAATATTCAGACCCTTTACTCAGTCATTTGTTGAAGCACCTTTGGCAGCGATTACAGGCTTGAGTCTTCTTGTGTATGACCCTACAAGCTTGGCACACCTGTATTTGGGCAGCTTTTCCCATTCTTCTCTGCAGATCCTCTCAAACTTTGTCAGGTTGGATGGGGAGCGTCGCTGCACAGCTATGTTCAGGTCTCTCCAGAGATGTTCGATCGGGATCAAGTCCAGGATCTGACTGGGCCACTCAAGACCATTCAGAGACTTGTCCCGAAGCCACTACTGCGTTGTCTTGGCTGTGTGCTTTGGGTTGTTGTCCTGTTGGAAGGGGAACCTTTGCCCCAGTCTGAGGTCCTGAGCGCTCTGGAGCAGGTTTTCATCAAGGATCTCTCTGTACTTTTCTCTGTTAATTTTTCCCTCAATTCTCTCTAGTCTCCCAGTTCCTGTCCCTGAAAAACATCCCCACAGCATGATCCTGCCACCACCATGTTTCACCGTTGGGATGGTGCCAGGTTTCCTCCAGACGTGACGCTTGGAATTCAGACCAAGGAGTTCAATCTTGGTTTCATCAGACCAGAGAATCTTGTTTCTCATGGTCTAAAAGTCCTTTAGGTGCCTTTTGGCAAACTCCAAGCGGGTGGTTTCCATCTGGCCACTCTACCGTAAAGGCCTGATTGGTGGAGTGCTGCAGAGATGGTTGTCCTTCTGGAATGTTCTCCCATCTCCACATAGGAACTCTAGAGCTCTGTCAGAGTGACCATTGGGTTTTTGGTCACCTCCCTGACCAAGGCCATTGTATCCCGATTGCTCCGTTTGGCCGGGCGGCCAGCTCTAGGAAGAGTATTGGTGGTTCCAAACTTTTTCCATTTTAGAATGATGGAGGCCATTGTGTTCTTGGGGACCTTCAACGCTGCAGACATTTTTTGGTACCCTGCCCCAGATCTGTTTCTCAACACAAACCTGTCTCATAGCTCTAAAGACAATTCCTTCAACCTCATGGCTTGGTTTTTGCTCTGATATACACTGTCAACTGTGGGACATTATATAGACAGGTGTGTGCCTTTCCAAATCATGTCCAATCAATTGAATTTACCACAAGTGGACTCTAATCATGTTGTAGAAACAGGATGTACCTGAGCTCAATTTCGAGTCTCATAGTAAAGGGTCTGAATATTTATGTAAATAAGGTATTTTGTTTTCATTTATATTATATATTATTTATCTGTCGATGTGCCCTTGAGCAAGGCACTAAACCCTAATTGCTTCTGTAAGTCGCTCTGGATAAGAGCGTCTGCAAAGTGACTTAAATGTTAAATATAATTTGCTCTGTGAGGTTTATTTGATTGAAGTTTAGGTTGTTATGAATGTACTCATATAAGCATTACGGCATCTTTGAGAAAATTATTTTATGTTCAGACGCGTATCTGCCCTCTCATTGGCTAGAATGTCCCCGCCTGATCCTGCCTCCTCAGTCCAGTATCTTGTCGGTATATAGATAATCTTTGATCACTAACACTAGCTTTCACTAGCTAACAGGGAAAATAGTGGCTAGGTAGCTAACTTGATTCATCTTACATGTAAACTTACTAAAAAGCATTGTATTGGTATAAACGTGGTCGAGAGAAAGTTTCCTACCACTATATTTTTTGCACCAGTCTCAGCGCTATTCCTTTCAAATCCAAATTGAGATTGACTTTCAAATTTAAACCTATGTTTGCCTGTGCCTGTGTGTATGAATGTGAGTATATGTCCATAATATACATGTGTAGGCCTGTGTGTGTCTGTTTCAGAGCTCAGGATTTGTCTTTCAGGTCTCCTGGGAGAAATATATAGATAAATGAATATGTGCACATGTTTAATATGTATACCAGAGGAGGCCTGACATCCTTTTCATTCATACATCATTCAGCCCACCTGTACTCTCTCTCTCTCTCTGAATTAACTGAAGAGTGGAAAGTATGCATCCCTGGGGAATGCCGGTAATTGTGTTATAGATATGAACAATTCATACCTTTAGGATAGTGTGTGTGTGTGTTGTTCCCTGTGACCATTTTATCTCTGCTCCATTTGGAATAAACACTCAATATATGAAGGAGTAATGGTATCAATCATTAGCATTAAAAATGTATCATCACATAATGATTGAAATGAGACCAGCAGTTTACAGTAGCACTTTGGCATACACAGGTTGGTATTTAATCAAAGCAGAAATGTGGTTTTGGGGGGGAAATACATTTTTCTAAAATCTGAAAAGACATCTGCCAAATCTGTCATTTTGCTTTTATTTGCTGATTATACCATTTTTAAATGTCAAAAATATTAGGAATCGCCTCCTGTCCTGTTCACTCTAGTCCTTGTTTGTTACCAAAGGTGATTAGAGGACAGCATGGACATGGAACCCATTCCTATTCTCTGAGTGTCCTGCTGTCAAAATCACTGCCTGAGGATTAGCTAGCGATGCTAGGCTACGTGCTACATCTCAGTCATCACTGTGTTGGTTGGAATGTTGAGTGGCCGCTAACACGTTTGTGTGCCTCATTAGTGTTGTCTGTCAGCATCGAGTGTGACGATTACTCAACAGAGCTAATTTGCATAATCTGTGGCGTCGGGTCACTGGATTTACACACAGACACACACACACAGTTGTTCTCACAGACGTGGCTTAGAGAGGGTCACAACATTGACGCAAAATATTCACATACACATATATGCACACACACAAAAACACAAAAAAACACACATGCACACAAACACTCCTCTCTTACCATCACTTACTCTCTCTCTCTCTGTCTGTTACCCATGCAACCCACCCACACCCAGGGTCCCTGGCTGGCAGGCGGGCGGGAAGGCAGGCAGGTTCACATGAATGACTTGGTGTCATGGGCAGGGTCACGACAACGGCATTGATCCTCCACTGGTGGCTAATTTACCTTTTGTACAGGCAGATTATCCCTCAGGGCACAGCAGTCTCTCCAAAGGCCTGCTGGGTAATGAAGTCTGCCACTTATCATTTAAGACACTGGGAGCATGACGCATACGAGGCCACTACCTCACAGCAGGGATGACCCTCACCGTTATCTCTATCCCCCTCTGTCGGTCTGTCTTTCTGTCTATCTTTCGGCGCTCTCTCTCTCTCTTTTAGTCACTCACTCTATCTGTATATCTCTGTCTTGTGATGACCCTTTCGTTCTGTCCATCAGTCTCTTGCTGGTATTTTTCTCAGTCCTTGCCTCTCTCTTTCTGTTTATCTGTAAAGGCCATCTCATCTTCTGTCCCTCTCTTCACCCTGTGTTTTCCTCTAATTGTCTCTCCCCCATTATCTCCCTTTCTCATTCTCTCTCTTTCTCTATCTTGCTCTGTCTTTCTCTCTCTTCCCAATCTCTGCCCTCTCTCTCTCTCTCTCTCACTCTCTCTCTCTCTCTCTCTCTCTCACCCTCTCGGTCATCTTCTAAGTGACAGCACAGTGAGCGTAACTCTAATAAATCTCCCTCTCTTTACCCACCTCCTCACCCACTGACACCCCNGTCTAGCCATGTCTACAGCTACTTTTCATTTTCCTTGACCCTCTCAATGGCTCAGGCCACTGTGCTAGCTGTCAATTTTCTTTGTCTGCAGAGATGCAGACAGGCAGGCAGGCAGGCAGACAGCCAGACAGACAAGCAGACAAACAGGCAAGCAGACAGACACAGACAAGCAGGCAAGCAATCATACAGACAGGTAGACAGGCAGACAGACAGACAGACAACTAAAAACCAAGTCTGCGTCCCTCCAGGGGACCTCTGTTTAATTATTTGTGCAGATCATAGACTTAGAAAGACAACTCTACTGCCCAAAGCCACTTTTAGAATGGGCAGCGCCATTGAGGACTTTCACCATTTTGAGGTAGTCAACTGGGTGGGACTTCCTATGGGTTAAGGAAAGATCACATCATTCCATCCAGGTCATCAGGAGGGATCAGCCAACTAATTATACCTGTGAGAAAACATTCCAAAACTGTAGGTGGCAGTAAATCACCAACCTTGGCTTTATACCTGTTCAAACAACACACTCCAGGTGGCAGTATGCACTCTTTCAGTTTGTTTACCAACTCATAGAAGTAGCAGAAGAGGAAAATGGACTACTTCAAAATGGAGATGGCGTCAATGGCACTGCCCGTCCTCTCACAGATGCCATTTTGGGACAGATACAAAGATGAGTTGTCTATCTATCTCTATGGTGCCAGTGGAGGAGATGAGGACAGGAAGCTACTGTGGGTCAGTACCAGCATGAGGTATTTTCTCCTTCTCACCTTTGTTGTAATCAGAAGCAGCAATGTTCTGTCAAATGTTTCAGCCCTGAGGAGAGAGTCCATTCTGAAAACAGTATCACCTTAACATTGTATAGGCATATAGCATTTGATAGATTATCAGTTTTATGTTTTGTTGATGCAGAGAGTCATGATCCAGAAAGTCATGGTCCACCCACCCATACATACAAAACGTATGCATGCATGACTGTGAATCACTGGATAATAGCGTTTGCTAAATGGCATGTATTATACTATGATAAGCTACTTTGATGATATAACAAAGACCCCATATCAAGTCACATGCAGTAGAGATGTTCTAGAAAAGACTGTTCCTCAACATTTATACAACTCTATAATGATCTAGAATACACCCCGTTGATGACTCCAGGTGGGATTTTAGGGTCACAGATCAGTTCCCCTTTTAGCCCTGTCCCCTCCTCCCCCCTCCTCCCCTCCTTCCCTCCTCCTCCTCCCCTCCTCCTCCCCTCCTCCCATCCATCCTCAGCCCTGTGTGGGAGAAGGAAATCAATATGAGATGGGGAGGAGAGTGCAGGGAAGTATAGTTAATATCACCATAATGCATCATCATTATACAACGGTCTGAAAAATCAGGCCGTATTTCAGCCAGGAATCATTTTGCCCCCATAATTGAGATTCAGTGTTTTTAGCTTCTTGCTAATGGGGTTGTCAAGGTGAGAGTCCATCAACAGAAAAAACATGTGGTGAGAAAGCGAAAATCTGTAAACTAATTACAGTATGGCGTGTGTGTACGTCTGTGATGGGTGTGGTGTGTGTTGTGTGGGTGTGTGTCAGTGCCCGTGTGTAAGTGTGTGGTGATGGGCAATTCTCAAGCACTTACTGGTGATGGAGCTGGCGAGTAGCCAGGCCACCTCATCACCAGCCACCCAGGGAGCAGTGAATAGGAGTGGGAGGTCAGGTCCTCATGCAGGCTGAGTGGAGGGAATGGTCTCTGCTCTGGGCCAGTGTCAGAGAGAGAGAGAGAGAGAAGGCCCTAAAGGCTACAACTTGTAATCTGGCTAACACCTACTGTAACTCTACAAGTCCTCCTGACTTCAAAGTCTGGAATGGCTCTTTGATGTTGTTGGCTTGATGTGTCGATAATGGTTGTCCCTTCTCTGTGACTTTCTCACTTAAACACCCAGACAAACAGCCACACACAGCCCCCCACGTGTTATTTGTAACTTATTTTGTGCATAATGTTTCTGCCACTGTGTCTTATGACCGGAAAGAGCTTCTAGATATCAGGACAGTGATTACTCACCCCGTACTGGAGGAATGCTTTTTCTTTATTAACGAGTCGGACGGGAAGGATTTACTTCAGACGCCCGACAAGGCACTCATACCCGTCATTCGCAGGAGAAAGAGACGGAAATATCGGGGACGACACTTATTTTTTAAGGGCTTATAAGTAAGCATTTAACTGTAAGGTTGTATTCGGCGCATGTGACAAATAAAATATAATTTGATTTGATTTGAAGAGTCGATTGACATCCCGAAAATCGGTCTTCTCATGTAAACATCTGTAGAGTCTGAACGGTTTGACCTACAAACTTGGAAAGGGGAGACTCTCACGAACTTGACATCATTTGGAATGCTACCACAAAATACATTAATATATATATATATATATATATATATATATATATATATATATATATATATATATATATATATATATTTCACTTCAAAATCTTGTTTACTTTCCTTTTTGCCATTTATTAATGTGTTATTCAATGTGTTTCTAAGGGCTTTAGCAGTAAAGGCCCAAATAGATATTTCTTCAAATATTTTTTTTATATATTTTGGGGATACCTAAAAGGGTCCTACAATTCTAAATCAAATAGCTAAATGATCCGTGGTATGACCATGTTAAAACAATTCCACGTCAGCTTAGCCCCCCCACAGCTCTGCCTGTGCTGTGAGTAATGTGAGTCGCATGGGCTACACAACTCTAGGACCCCGAATCAATCAACCCAGATACCACTTACCAAGGGTCTTTTTACTCTGCCAGCGAGCATGTCTGAATGGCCATGGTATTGACTTTTTGTTTCATACATTACAGATTGTATATTTATTATGCATGTTACATTGTAGATACGCTATGTTTATCCTCACAGTATATCCTTGCAGGAGAAATAATTTGTCTTTCCTACCAACCGGCAAACCCTGTCACCAGATCTGATTGAACAGGGCTCTGCTGTACTGTTACAGTAGGTATACTTACTCAGAAACAGTACCTCTCCTCTCCTCTCCTCTCCTCTCCTCTCCTCTCCTCTCCTCTTCTCTTCTCTTCTCT
>QNTS01006074.1:92563-103262 GCA_003317085.1 Hucho hucho
TCTACTGTGGAAGAGTTGACAGCGTCCCACCCTAAACGGCTCTGTTGTCTACTGTGGAAGAGTTGACAGCTTCCCCCCTAAACGGCACTGTTCTCTACTGTGGAAGAGTTGACAGCTTCCCCCCTAAACGGCTCTGTTGTCTACTGTGGAAGAGTTGACAGCTTCCCCCCTAAACGGCTCTGTTGTCTACTGTGGAAGAGTTGACAGCGTCCCACCCTAAACGGCTCTGTTGTCTACTGTGGAAGAGTTGACAGCAGACCCCCTAAACTGCTCTGTTGTCTACTGTGGAAGAGTTGACAGCGTCCCCCCACCTAAATGGCTATGTTCTCTAATGTGGAAGAGTTGACAGCAGACCACCTAAACGGCTCTGTTCTCTACCGTGGAAGAGTTGACAGCATCTCTTCATTGCGGCCGACCTTAAATGTAAAAATATTGATGTGGCCCTTGAGTCAAAACGATCACCCAAGTATTCTCACTCTCTGGTTCCCCGACTACCTACCTATTCCTGCCGTCTGAGGGGTTAGCCTATTCATTTTTTCCAATTTTACAAGTTTCTTCTATCATGGAGCAAATACCTTGTGGTTTACATTTCTCTGGCTGACATTTGACTAAATGATTTACCTGCAAATGTCATGTTCCACGTGAGCTGGGATTGTGGGACGTGGGATTGGGGAGAGGAGGGGATTGGGGAGAGGAGGGGATTGGGGAGAGGGAAATACATTTTATTTAAACATTTATCAAAGTTCCATATTTTACACTTTGCCAACCCTAAACGATTGTCTTTAGTTTCTCTCCTCTTAAGTGGCTTTTGCTACAAATTTGAACACCTGAGGATTTAACCCTTGTGTGGTGTTCAATATTCGCGGTTCTGAAGGACCCACAACATGATTTGGTTTTTAAAACAATACAGCCGGAACAATTTACATAAAAATACTTAGATGTTGACTTCTATCAATTACAAGCGTTATAGACAGCATGCATGGTTAATATTTGCCATTTACCTCTGCTAGATCACATTTATCAATAAAAACGCTATTTGTTTTTGTTGTTGATATAATCAAGGCATGGGTGGAATAAATCCTATTTTATTGAACAAATATAAATGAAACAAGGTTTTCATCACTATAGATGTTAATTGATTTGAACTGAACAAATTGGAAGGACAAATTTTACATACAATATTTTATGGAAATGATAAACGAGCCCCATTGAACACAAATTAAGGCCGGTCTACACACCACATGAGGGAGTTTTACTGTGTGTATGTTGCAAATGCATTTCTTGCACTTGATGCATGTGTACTGTGTCTTCCTGTCCTTCTTGGGTCCACACACATCGCAGCGCTAATTCTTGTTGCTACCGGCTGCAATCTAGAATGATGAAAACACTAAATTCAGGAATTTTACTAACATCTCACTCACTCACATAATATAGTTACAGCAGGCCATGATAGGGGAGTCAGACACACACACATGCAACAACATCACTCACACTTACTTCCGGTATTGGAGTTGTTGGTTCTGTGGGTCGGGTGGATGGGGCACCAGCATCCTCCTCCTGAATCCTCCTCATGATGGCTGCAGAAGCTGGGGTCCTTGGGATATGTTGCCTCCTATGGATTTGAGGTCTTACCAATGTCTTGCCCAGCTCCTCGAGAAAGAGCCGTCTCCTCTGGAGCTTCTCTCTGTTCCAATCTGGGTTCAACGCCATTCAGATGACAAACGCGTTGTACGCCGAGATGTCCAAGATGTTGAAGAATATAAGTGGCCAGCGTTGGATTATTATTTTGCAGCTGTAGCCAGTCACCAGCTTTTCTAAATTGTCCACCCCTCCTTTTGTGGCATTGCATCTGTTTTTTTATGTTCCTGGCCACAGATTCTCCCATCCCTATGCAGCGTACTCATGAGTACCACATTTTTGCCTTTCTTTGGCACATATGACACTAGGGACGTGTCGGTCGTGAACACAAACTTAGAGGAATTGATGGGCCTGTTCCATGTATTCAACAGCTGAGGTGGGAGCTCTGGCTTGTTTTTTTTCCGTACTGTTCCTACCATCGTCAGCCTCCTCTTGAGGAGCTCCTGTCCCAGCTTGTGCAAAGTAAAAAAGTTAGCACATGTGATGTTGTGGCCACAGAGTCCCTGTGTCATGTCCAGGACAACCCGCATCCCTTGGTTCTTATTTTGCAGGTTTAGACGGTATGTACTGCCTGAAGGGGCAGCGGCCCCTAAATGGCATTAGCTGCATCAACAGTAACGGTGGGCCCAGGGTTGTAAAACAGGGGAAGGCGGTCCACCCACTTGTCCCACACTGATTGCAGCTAGCTTGTCTCTCTGCCGCCGAGCTGGTCTGGTGTCTCGGTAATCGAAGAGGATAATCCTGAAAATAATGTGGAAGTTTTCCAGAGACATTTTTGCATGGAAAAGGTCTCTGCCAGCAAGGATAAGAACCCCAAAGTATGTATGTAAATGAGTTTGGTCCATCTCCTTCCATCTCTCTCCAAAAACACGCCTCCCTCCAAATTAGTGCAGTCCAGAATGATTTTCTGGATGGTGTCTGGGATGAACAGTTCAAAAGAATACTGTCACGTGTGTTCCCTCTCTGGCCTCTAGGTCACCAGGCTGCTCTTTATGGCGCACATCTGTCACCATTGTTGCGTGCATTATGACACTCACCTGGACTCCATCACCTCCTTGATTACCTGCCAAATATATGTCACTCCCTTTGGTTCCTGGTTGCATCCTTATCACATTGGCAGCCATGCGGGGTGGCTCATTCAATTTCACAATTTTTTGACATCCATATTTCTCCTCCTGTAGGCTGCTGATGAGCTGGTTGCTGACAGGCTGCTAGTGCTGGGGCTGGCTGCTGATGGGCTGGTCCTGGGGCTGGCTGAGGGTCAATCTCATCCTCTTCTTCCAACTCACTGTCAGACTCCGAATTGACAGAGACATGATCCTCACATTCTGAAAATTCTTCATCTTCCAAAGTGGAAGACAATCCTTTATTTTTGCCATGCTCCTCTCTGTGCAAAAATGATTTCTAAGGCCCTCTGAGCAGAGATTATTTTGATTGTGGTAAGATTGATTGTGGTAAGAGCCACACATGCAAAGCTATTTATTTGTTGTGTCCCTCCCCCAATTTGCACCTGGCTGGGGTAGAGTGTGGGAAAATACAGCTTTTTTTGTACAATGTATCAAAATAATGCATTGCAGTAACCTTGTGCAGACAGTTTCAAGGCACACCTTTTTGTTTCATTTTTACTTGTTTTCACCTATACACACACTTTTGCACACTTTTATTACTCTTGGGTCCAGTGTACCCGAACACCACATATGTAATATACATATGTAGGGGGGTGCATAGTGTGCACTCAATGAAAATGTGTTCTTTTACATGTTCTTCACAGAAAATGAGCCAAGGCCAATGAGTTTCAGGTTGAAAAAACAATTAATTGTATAATTTTTCTTTTAGTAAACATTGAAAATGGTTCCCACAGACACCACACAAGGGTTAAGATGGTGAATCGCCAAGTTGTCCTCCATATACAGATTAGAGAGACCCTCCATGCAGAAAACATACTAGCCTAGTGAACTGGTCTAAGATGGATTGCTATCACCATATTATTTATTGATCTGTGATAAACTAGTCTTGAGTTGGCCACAAAGTCTATAGACCATTGATCCAGATCTCTGTTTGGTCTTTAGCCCAGTTTTGAGGCATTTAATTTAACTTCATGCAATCGTTAGGTGGATAACGACTTTTTGAATTCAATACAGTGAGAGTCTCAAAATACACAACCCAGTTGGACATTGTTTTTTTTATCATTTGCCTCAGCGACCACTAGTTTTCCTGGGGTCTAGCAGTAATAAGAGTTTCTCAAAATGTGTTTTATCAAACTCGTCCTGTTTTACAGCTTTGCGCGCTGTTAATGATCTAACGCTCCAATGACAATGTCCTGAAAAGCCGAGCAATAGAAAGCAGGTCGTTCGGAGCAGCTGCTTAAGATATCGACTGTGAGATGAGGGGTTTGGCCAGGGCCAGCCTTACACCAGAGGGAGAGATGGACGAAGAGCCTCTACCCCTCACCTTCCCAAACCAGAGCCAAGAACAGTTTGTGAGTAAATGTCTGTAAGATTTTCCCGATGGAGCTGTAATTGCTAGCTGGGAGACTTGGTTGAGCAGGGCGAGGATTAGTATGCCAACAGAGAATAAATAGACTACTGTTGGATGAAAGCTTGGTTTCAGTTTTGGACTGTTTTGTTCCGGAACCTATTTGTTAGGATCCGGTACCTCTCGTGACATGAAACCTTATTTATTTATTATAAAAATTATAAAAATTATAATAAAAGCAATCAGAGTTAATTCAAGATGATCCTCTGTAATTCTCCTGACTGTCCCATAAAAAACCTAATGTGAAAACAGTGCCTGATATTCTAAGAATTTATTTGTGTTGGGCTGGCCCGGGTTTATGGTTTACTCAACATTTACTCAACCATTGCTGTGGTGAGAGAGTGAAGTGCAGCTGTATCTCACAGAACTAGAATGAGATTCACTTTCTATGATCTCTCTCCCTGCTCTGATAGACATGAGCAACTCTCATCTCTCCAGCGTTACACTTAATCATTTATTTCCTTATAGAATCATAGCCGTTGGAAGGGTTCTGGAGGTGCCACATCACCCCTGATAAATTTAAATACATTTGCCAGTTATAGAATTACTGCTGTCAACCAAAACAGGTATTTTTGCGATATTTCAACTACAAACTCAGGAAAACACATAACCTGCTGAAAAGAGAAGTCTAATCTGTCTGTAGGTTATCAACTTCCAAATAGACCTGTTGAGCGAACAGCATTGTTTTACAAAGTAAAACAAGTGAGAGATAAGCTTTTGGCACGAGTGCATGGGCCATCACCGGTGAATGATCTGCGCATCATTGGGTGAGTGTTAGACACCCACCCAGGGTTGCTAGATGTTCGTGTTAGACACCCACCCTGGGTTGCTAGATGTTTGTGTTATACGCCCACCCAGGGTTGCTAGATGTTCGTGTTATACGCCAACCCAGGGTTGCTAGATGTTTGTGTTATACGCCCACCCTGGGTTGCTAGATGTTTGTGTTATACGCCCACCCTGGGTTGCTAGATCTTCTTGTTATACGCCCACCCTGGGTTGCTAGAGGTTTGTGTTATATGCCCACCCTGGGTTGCTTGACGATTGCGTTAAATGCCTACCCATCCACTCCGAGCAACCACCCTCCTTTTGTTTTTGCCTTAAGTAACCCTCTGTCTTATGTAACCATACCAAACGTAACATATCATACTAATTTGAGTGTCCCGGATTAACATGTACTATGTTACGTCTAGTCTAATACGCAGGAATTTGGAATTCTCCAGCCAGGATTTTTGTAAAACCTTGGAA
Organism: Hucho hucho; assembly: GCA_003317085.1. Taxonomy (NCBI): domain Eukaryota; kingdom Metazoa; phylum Chordata; class Actinopteri; order Salmoniformes; family Salmonidae; genus Hucho; species Hucho hucho. Next base: position 97,982 of record QNTS01006074.1, read on the forward strand.
TTTTACAACCCTAAGAGAGTGTGGATGCTCTTTTAAATTAATAACGTATATTGTCTTCAACCATTAATAATCTGTAGTTGAACTGAATAATGTAAATATTATTCAGTTGCATGGAGAGAAAACAGCCACTCTCCCTGCAGGCATAAAGAAACTCCCTTCTTTTACTTGTCAACAGCTAAATGTTACCCCACTTGGCATCTTGGCATATTAACACTTAGTGTTAGAGTCCATCTGAGAGGAAGTGTAGGGGTGGAGTGTGTGTGTGTGGAGCCTGTCCTGTAGCTGCATGCTGGACACCAGGGTGTGAAGGAACAGAGGCACTGTTCTATAATGTGGTCTTAACTACTTACGGAGTGGTGGGGCGCTAGTGGCAGAAGGTCAGAGAGGACCAGAGCGAGGCAGAAGGTCAAAGAGGACCAGAGAGAGGCAGAATGCCAGAGAAGACCAGAGGGAGGCAGAAGGTCAGAGACGTCCCAGAGAGAGGCAGAAGGTCTGAAAGGACAAGAGAGAGGCAGACGATCAGAGAGGACCGGAGAGAATCAAAAGGTCAGAGAGGATCAGAGAGAGGCAGGTTCTTCATACTGTATGCAGAGCCATGGAGTTTTTTCACGGCCAGTCGATGGCGGCGGGACTGCAGTTTATTGGCAGCGCCACCAACTGACATTTAACTCAGCCTCACAGGGCCCTGGGATGCCTCCCAGATCACAGAGAACAGAGAGCAAACACCTGCAGAACTTACAACTCCTACTCGGGCCTTATGTATTGATTTCTCCCGTATTTTCTCAGCTCGTTCTCAGCCTGGGTCTCCGGGAGGAGGGGAGACTAAGGGGGCTGGCTGGAGCTAACGAGGCCCTGGACGAGACTAATCCGAGAGGGGGATGAAAATTGAAAGCCAATTTGGAGCCAATAACACAGAAGATTCTTCATGACATGAGAGCAGTGTTGGTCTGTGGGGAGCAAGGGAGCTCAAGCTCAGCCAATGAGGAGATGAGATGAGAGGAGAGTCTGAGATGCTGGGAGAGAGCCATGGAAAAATCAGAGCGGTGGATCGATAGAAACACATTAGAGTCTGGAGGAGTTGGGCCTGTCGTTCCCACAGGGACACCAACACACCCCTCCTCTTTCACTTTCTTCTGCTCACCCCACTGCTTCCTCACCTACCTCTCCCCCTCTCTTTCCTCCCCCCACCCTGTGTCGTTCTCCCCCTTGCCCCCTGAGAGGTCTAACTCTGTCTAATCACCCAGGCACCTGGTCCTGACAGCCGTGGGCCTCTAGTCCTCATCAGCAGTATGAGAGACCATGGTGGATTGGGTTTGGCGGCCAGCTGCGGTTGAGCTGGAGGAGAGGGAATCATTGAGATGATATCGCTCAAAAACAGCACCACATATTGTCTGGTATGTGTGTGTTGTGTGTGACAATGCCATGTCTCCGCACCTGTGGCTAGACAGACTCTCTAGACTGCACCTAAGAGACAGGTATGATTGATGTGATGCTTTGAATCAACAGACACGATGTGAAGGACTATATGCCTCTGAGCTGTGTGTGTTCCTGCATTAGTGTGTGTGTGTGTTGTGGGCTAGGAGGAGGCCATTTCAGACTCAGTACAAGTTAGGTACAAGGAGGAAAATATATGGCTTCATTTGTCTATAAGTAGGGAGGGGGAATATCATGACCTGATTTCACTCATACCACGTGTGTGTGTGTGTTTGTGTGTTTGTGTGTGTGTTTGTGTGTGTGTATATGTGCATGCGTGAGCTTGTGCAAGTGTATATGTGGGGCACAACATTGTATTACTGAGGAGAGCCAAAGGCTGGCATATCATTGATTGGACAGGGACCTATTGGTTAAACGACACAGGGATTTATGGGTTAAAAGACACAGGGATTTATGGGTTAAAAGACACAGGGACCTATGGGTTAAACGACACAGGGACTTTTGGGTTAAACAACACAGGGACGTACGGGTTAAACGACACAGGGACCTATGGGTTAAACATCACAGGGACCTATGGGTTAAAAGACACAGGGACCTATTGGTTAAATAACACAGGGACCTATGGGTTAAAAGACACAGGGACCTATGGGTTAAACGACACAGGGACCTATTGGTTAAATAACACAGGGATTTATGGGTTAAACAACACAGGGACGTACGGGTTCAACGACACAGGGACCTATGAGTTAAAAGACACAGGGACGTATGGGTTAAATGACACAGGGACCTATGGGCAGGGTTGGGAAGTAACGGTTTACATGTAATCCATTACATGTAAGGGATTACAAAAAAATGGTAACTGTAATCCATTACGTTACCAGCTAAAATATTGTAATAAGATTACAGATACTTTAAAAAAACTAGATGATTACTTTGAGGATTACTTTTCAATTCAGAAAGGATGTTTGCAAAAAAAATCTTTGACACTTCTCTGTTTTCTCAATGACATTCAAATAAGCATCGTGGGTAGAAGAAAGTTAAAGTTTGTTCCACCTGAGCGAGTCTGACCACAAGTCAGAGACCACTATGATGACACCAATTGGGTTTGATGGATCACGGAATAAGAGCAGGAATAGGCCTTTATAGGCTAAAGTCCAAGCTATGTCTTCCAATGGTATCCAAAGATTATCCAACTTAAATAAACGCTTAGAGGTAAGAATGACAGCAGTGGATTAGTCTACGGCGATACGGATATCACTTATCATTGTTATCTACATAGCGCATTGATGTGAATCACACTGCTGCTTTCTCATTTAGCTATTTGCGCCTTACGGATTGTGGTTGTTGTGGATGGCTGTTCACAAATCTAAATGTGTATTTGAATTCAAGAAGTTTAAGCTGCCTATCAATTATTGTTTTTGAAACCAGTGGACAGCCAGTGAAAAATGTGCTCTTGCAACAGCTGCATATTGCGGATCCCAGCCTATGGAATAAAAGTGGGGCTTTTATTTCTCAATCTAATTCATGCTGATGAAATGTTTTAATCCATAGGGCTAATGGACACATGTTCAAACTCACACACTTTTGATAGACTTAAAGGGTCAATCTGTAGTTGCTACATCCATTTTTAGACTTATAAATTATATATATCCATTGATTCTTGAAGAATATAACTTAGAAATGTCTCATGAGCTTAGTTCAACTGTCACACTCCATCAGAACCCAAAATGTAAGATTGTTTACCAACATTGGAGAAAAACTATGTAAATGTAAACAAACACTGTCTAACCTCATAACATGATTAAAACTATCATTTTGATATCATGGATGGTCCTTGCATCCATAGCTCTGACTACTCATCTGAGAGTGGTTACATTTCTCCAGGCCCATCCCTCAGCTTTTTACCAAAACAGAGGATAGGCGACCAATTTGTTATTGTTTCATCTGTGGATTTGCCCTTTAAAACTACTTAGGGATCATTGGGGCGCTAGCGCCCCATTCCCGACACTACCCGGGGAAATGTAAAGCGCCAAATTCAAAATCCAAAAGTTGGATTTTAAAACATTCATCAATATACAAGTGTTGCATAGTCATTAAAAGCTCAGAGTCTTGGCAATATCACAGCGTTGTCAGATTTCAAAAATGCTTTACGGCGAAAGCACAACATTTGATTGTTTGAGGATAGCATCTCTCATATTTATGCATTAGCATAATTCCATAACCAGCGCGGGTCTCACAAAACACATATAAGAGCTAAAATAAATCGCTTACCTTTTGATAATCTTCTGCTGAGGGCAATCCGAAGTGTCCAAGCAAGACAATTCATGTTTCTTTTGTTAGAAAAAGTCATTGTTTATATCCATAAATCTCCGTTTGGTTGGCGCGTTATGTTCAGAAAATCCACCGTCGAGTCGCCCGTTGTACAGTGAAGAGAAAGCGTTCAAATTATACCTATCAACTTTGCCCAAACAAATCAAACATCATTTATAATGAATCCTTAGGTATCCTTTTATGTATATTAATGATTATATTTCACACAGATAGTATCCTAAACGATATAAAAGGAAAATAAAGAGGAACGCGCACACGGTCTCGCGCACTGAAAACTGAACTGGCTTCCTGGGTCCTCTTACCAATTCTTCTTCTATTCGGCTCTGTTCCATGATACACGCATGAAACACTGTCTAAAGACTGTTGACATCTAGTGGAAGCCATAGGTACTGCAATCTGGGAGCTATTTCACTGAGAATCCCATAGGAAGACATTGAAAGCGAGGGCATGTCACAAAAACAAAAAATTCAGAACAGAAATTCCTCGGGTTTTTGCCTGCTATATCAGTTCTGTTATACTCACAGACGTTATTTTAACAGTTTTAGAAACGTCAGAGTGTTTTCTATGCAATAGTACTAATTATGTGCATATCCGAGTTTCTGGGCCTGAGTGGCAGGCATTTTACTTTGGGCATGCCAGACTCTCCAAAACCGACACCTCTGCTGCCGCTCCCAGCTGCATATTATCAAGATATCAAAGTGTCACCAACAAAAAGTTTAACAATAGGCCTATAGCAAATGCAGCATACGGCATTAATTTCTCACATGTAAATAGTACTTTTCAGTAGTGCTCAAAGCATGCCATTCCATGCGCGCAGAATACATTTTTCAACTTGAATCAATGAGCCCAATTCGTCCTCCATGACAACGAAATCATAAACAACAGAGTAGGGCTAACTAATAAGTCCTTCGTTTTGGGGTTATGCTCAGGTTAAACAATTTGGCTAATCTATACTTCCATATTTCCAAGTCCTATTCTTGAAGATCAATGTGTATAACATTTATTGGAATGACTGGAATTCGGAAATACTTTTCTTTTTAATGTAAAGATATAATTTAATAGTATTATTATATGTAGTAGAAAGCAATGGGTAGAAGCCTACATAACCACCCATTAAGTCAGATTTAACATCCATACATGAGGAGAATGGGACCATGTAACATAAATGCAGAGATCATACAATATGGAATCAGCGCTGAAGTCTGCCAAGGACACAGCAATAAATACAACACTAGAATAGCTACCGGCAACCTAGCCAAATGTTAAACAAAATCACCATCTTGGTGAGAAAACTGATTTGGTAAAATGTATAAAACAAGGCATTTGTGATCTCTATGGCCAATACTAGACTTGTTGTTGTGTTTTTAGGAGAGGTTGTTCAATTAAATATGTCTCTGAGAACAACACAGGCCAGACTCATGTGTATGAAACAAATGCTTACACACACACACACACACACACACACACACACACACACACACACACACACACACACACACACACACACACACACACA
>QNTS01006074.1:104191-115714 GCA_003317085.1 Hucho hucho
GTGGCACAGTGGAGGGAGTGAGGAGATGTAGTGGCACAGTGGAGGGAGTGAGGAGATGTAGTGGCACAGTGGAGGGAGTGAGGAGATGTAGTGGCACAGTGGAGGGAGTGAGGAGATGTAGTGGCACAGTGGAGGGAGTGAGGAGATGTAGTGGCACAGTGGAGGGTGTAGGTAGACATGGTGGCACAGCAGAGGGAGTGAGGAGATATAGTGGCACAGTGGAGGGAGTGAGGAGAAGTGGTGGCGCAGCGGAGGGAGTGAGGAGAAGTCGTGGCGCAGCAGAGGAGCTTTGAAGACTGGCACAACAGACTGGCATCAAGGCATCGCCAGATTGGAGGTACCACATGGGCCATCTGCTGGGGTACATGATACATAAACAAAGGGTATTTGTCGGTTCAGACTCCGCTGCTCAGCGAGCATAAGGGGCTTATGGGGAGATGGCACTGGTGCTGTATAGTACTGCCATTCAGCGCGTGTGGTGAGGCATTTATAGATTCCTCTTTCATGCTTATCTTACGTTATAAGGTATGCTATAAATATTCATAACAGTTCCTGCTGTCTTTAAGACATGTATAAATACTTATTTGTGCATATTACACTGACATGGCACATTCTGTAAGTATTCAACACAGGAAATATTAGACATATTTGTGAGCCCCTCCCCCCATAAAGTTGCCACAATGGCTAACAATCTCCTTACACAACTAGCTAGTTCATTATTGCGAGAAAAGCTGACATCGACCCACTGAAGAAGCACTGATGAAACTTGCCACCCCAGTATATAGCTACTCTGTAGGTGTCAGTGCATTTCCTTGAGAAGTGCCATTTCCCCCGTTTCCCCTTGTTGCTCCATCCTTCAGGCCTGGCATGTCTGGGGCCGGGAGATAAATCTACGCTAAAGACTGAGAGGATGGAGGGGAGGGAGGGAGAGGACGGGAGGGGAGGAGATGACGGGAGGGGAGGGAGGAAGATGCCAGCGCTAGATCTTGTCCTTGTGCTGCTCTTTAATGGACTCATAAATACATGAAGACGTCAGGGCTGCGTGGAGCTGGGTGGTGGTGCTGGTGCTGGGTAGCCTCAGGGTGACCATACGTCTAGAGGATGTAGGCCCTGGCACAGCTAGCCTAGCAGAACAGAGCACCTGAATGGTGATAGATTTGGCATTGAATAATTATTGAATATCCCTGGTAATGCGCTAATCGTGTGTGCACACATACACACACACATACACACACATATGCACACATGGACACACATATACAGTACGTGCGCGTGCACGCACACAGGCATTAACGAAAGCGCACACACACACACGGATGAAATAGTATATGTATTCATTAATTATCAGCCTTTGTCCGTCAAAAGATCAACTCAAGTCGAGCTGCATACAGCACACAGGCAGACGTGACAGAAATAATATGTGTGAGAGAGAGGCAACAAACCCAGATAGCACAGATACCTCTGCCCAACGGATGTATACATGGTGCATTGGGAAGATGCAGTTTAGAAATGGTTTGCTAATTGACAAGACGTCACACAGATATATTTAGAATACCTACGTTCCAAGTTCTACAGTTCTACATCATTTATACGGCAGCCAGGCATCAACATTCTATTCTGATTTCAATGTGACATCTTCCCAATGTGCAAACGCTATGACATTTCAGACTTGATTTTCCCTTACAACAAAATGTATCAACCCCTACAAAAATGACCATTAATTATAATCCACATAATAATTCCCATTTCCTGTTGCTGCAGGATAATTTTTCCGCTGTAGCAAACTGGCTCAAATAAAGATCCTGCATCTGTACATTTCCCAACATATTTTGACATGTCGACCAAAGGTGTTTGTGTTTACTGGGAAGGTTTGTGTTTACTAGCTACAGCACAGAAGAGCTTGGGATTTATTGTGTACTGGCAGTGGCCATATCCCTGAACAATATAGATATAATGAAGTTGATGTGACAACCAACCCCAAATTCCATGTGACAACCAATGTATTATTAGCTAGCTAGCTATCTAGCTTGCTAACTAGCTGACTTTAAACACTGTTTAGCTAAGTGCATTAAATGTCTTCTTATTAGCTAGCTATCTTGATGTAGTCATTGTAAATTAAAAACACATTCTCCAAATGCACGCATGACTGTAAGTCGCTTTGGATAAAAGTGTCTGCTAATTGTCCTATATTATTATATTATTATTATATTACAATGTATAAACCTGTTACAGTTGGAGAAGGCCAACCTGGCTGGAGGTCTGCTGGGTTTGCAGGGTTCTGTTTCAGCCCAGCAATAACTAACCTGATTCAACTTATTAAACCTAATGAGTTGATAATCAAGTGTGCCATTGCTGGGCTGGAACAGAAGTCTGCTCACCCAGTAGATCAGGGATCAGTAGAGCAAGGTTGGCCACCACTGGTATGGACGTTTTATTTGCTAACCTGAAATGAGGCTTTAGTAATAATAGCCTACTTGTTACTACTCAATGACCTATTGCTGATTAGACTAGGATGTCTAATCTTACGTCTAAACATACGAGTTAGCGTGTTTTGTACATTTTGAAGTGATGAAGTGTTGATTCTTTGAAGTGAAGTGTTTTTAACTTTATTTAATTGTTAAACTATTATTCAAAATGAGCTAGTGCCAATGGTGATTAATAATCACATATCACAATCCTGCAATAAAGAGGGGAAGGAGTTGTGTCTCGAATGTGTCTGTGTTTCTGGGTTGTTTTCTTAAATTAACATTTTATTTTTTGTGAATCCATAGCTTATCACATGGCATGCACCACCAATGCAGCCATAAGCCTACAGTATGATGGCATTACTGGCCTTATGGGCATCTGTCATCTGAAGTAGAGAATAGCTAAACTCACACATTGTTTACATTTTTTTGCGCTATATGTTCTCAATGTAAATGATATCTGTAGACAATGTATATGAGTCAAACCATATAGGCCTACCAGATGTTGTACATGCCTTTTAAATGCTGATTCAACCCTTGTAATTTTGGTACAGTAAATAGGAGATGACAATTAGGCTTCAAGAGATGAGCATTACAGGTAACATTATGAGGTTCATTTTATTTTAGCAATGTTGCTTACAAAATGGTTTCAGTTGTTCCCATAGATATACAGTACATGTTTGCTCTATGTACATTATCACTGACCCTAGATAAGCTAGCGACTGGGTTAACAGCTAGCCTTTTAGGTTGACAATATGCTGTTTTTGTCAACATTTGGTTGGCTTTATAATCGTGAGAAAAATTGACCTAGCTATTAACTAATTCGTTATATCTAGGTAGCTTACAAGCTTTGCTACATTTTCTCAAAGCGCACCTCATTATGGCTTGCTGCTTCTTGTCCATCACGCTAGCCTTTACAGTCAAATCTCACTTTGGCTCTATATTTTTTATATTGTATCGCCAGCATTGTAGACCATTTCTCCCCTCTTGCTGCAGCTTTAGCTCATCTTGAAATAACAGAGAAATGCTGTGAAAACCAGCGTGCTGCAAACGTTCTAAAATGTTTTGCCACCAGTGAGTTTTTTGTATCCTTACGCACTGTTCTTATGGCACTAATCTGGTGAGCACCTTTTGGAGCTCCGCCCAAGCAAGGCATTTGATTGGTTTGACGTGTTGTGAGGCGTTACTGATTTACACCGGGTTCCAACCCCTCTTTAGGTTTATTTTTTTTTTATTTATTCGTTTATTTGTCAGGGACAATGCAGCACACATTATTACATACATAATTATCACAGTCAGCCATAATAATATGTGTAGATGTGTTGCATAAAAGGTTTCTAGCCAATAGGCTAATTTGCAACCCCAGTCCCTGGTCAGGCCTTTCTAAACAGGTAATCCAGATATATAATTTTTAAAAGGACCACATAGTGTGAATTACACAATCATGCAGCAAATACATTGTATACAAACATCAACATTTCACAGTCGAGACCACATTACACAAAACAGCACATCACGTAACAACACAAACCCCAAGCACCCAGCCGCTCACACCTGCTCACCTATACCCAACCCCAATAGTGAGGGCCTGGGCCGCTACATGACTATCTCCCATACCCAGACCCCACATGTGGGGTGATCCTTGGCAGCATGCGCAACAACCAGGCATCCAGTACAGACAATACATAACAACAAAACTGACTCAGTGGCCACATATTTGGTTTTCTTTCAGCCAGTATTTGACCTTTCTATTAAATGTTTTCAGTTCGGTTTGTGTTTTTATTTCGGTTGGTTAGGTTTGATTTGATTTCTGCCAAATCAAATCAAATGTTATTTGTCATATATGCCAAATACAACTGGTGTAAACTTTACTGTGAAATACTTGCTTACGAGCCCTTCCCACCTGTTTTTTGGTTGTTGCCTGTTTTGCATGTTATTTTGGCATTAATACATATCACATATCAGTTTGCAAACAATGTAAATAAAGCCGCATACAAACATGGTCTCTTTTTTGCTTCATGTGTAAGGCAGCTCCAAAATGCAGGTGTTTCAGCCTAGCTCAGTGCTTTCTGTGGTGGTGCGGCAGCCAGCGGAAAATACAGAGCGTAGGAGTTGGCAATGTTCTCTAGTTGCGCCATGATTGGCTCAGTGTTCTGTTACTCATGGGGACACTACACCACTGCAAAATCCACAGGTAGAGCTTGAAAATTCAAGTCCATTGGGTGCTGCCCTAGAAGTTACATTATAAGTGCCCATCCAAGAAGGCTCAAGGCCATTGGCCACAGATAAAATGGTGTCAAATCACGTTATATCTACTCTAGCTTTGATTGGACTGATCATGTCAACATCATACCATCAAACTCTTAGCTAGCAAGCTAGAAGTCATCATAATGAATAAACTCGACAATCTACAGGCAAATCCTTTTCAATCCTTGTCATATGAAGAGAAATTATGAAGAGAAATTATAAATAAAACGTATCAGTGCTCATCGGCCATTGGACATAAACATTAGTTGAAAATTGTAAATTCAACAATGAGTGGTTTGGAAGGAATAAGTGGCTAACAGAAAGCGTTGCAAAGCAATCACTACCCTGCTATTCAGTGCAGTGGGTGTGTGGTCCAAGCATGGGTTTAAGGGTCTCTTTTCCAAGCTTAAAAGGATAAACATTCAACACCATGGGCCATAAAAGGTTGAATACATTGGCCATGCTATCAATCCAGCATGACTTCTGCCGTGTTCAAAACAACTGGAAACTCAGAACTGGGAAATCTCAGACTTCAACGAGTCAGGAACTCAGGCCTCTTTCTAGAGCTCCGACCTGAAGATCACTGACGTCATGACTCAACAAAATTGTGGGAGTTTGCTCAACCAAGTGCAGAGGTATGAGGTTTTTGAGGTGGATAGAGTCACTTCAGAAAGTATTCCTACCCTTTGACTTATTCCATATTTTGTTGTGTGAAGGCCTACATTCAAACTGAATTTCAAAAAGAAAAATCAACCATCTACTGTACACACAATACCCCATAATGACAAAGTGAAAACGTGTTTTTAGAAATGTTTGCACATTCATTGAAAAAGAAATACAGAAATATTTCATTTTCGTAAGTATTCATACCTCTGTGTCAATACTTTGTAGAATCACCTTTGGAAGCAATTGCAGTTGTGAGTCTTTCTGGGTTAGCGTCTAACAGCTTTCCACAGCTGGATTGTGCCACATTTGCCCCGTATTCTTTTCTAAATTCTTCAAACTCGGTCAAATTGGTCCTTGATCAAAGCTAAACAAACTATTTTTAGGTCTTGCCATAGTGTTTCAAGTAGATTTAAGTGAAACTGAACTTGGTCACTCAGGAACATTCTCTGTCTTCTTGGTAAGCAACTCCAGTGTATATTTGGTCTTGTGTTTTAGATTATTGTCCTGCTGAAAGGTGAATTAATCTCCCAGTGTCTGGTTGCAAGCAGACTGAACCAAGTTTTCCTCTGGGATTTTACATTTGCTTAGCTCGCTCCATTCCATTTATTTTTTGTCCTGAAAAACTCCCCAATCCTTAATGATTACAAGCATCATTACACCATCCAAAGTGTAATTAATAACTTCACCATGCTCAAAGGGATATTCAATGTGTGCTTTTTTTATTATTACCCATCTACCAATAGGTGCCCTTCTTTGCGAGGCATTGGAAAACCTCCCTGGTCTTTGTGGCACACCTGTATTTGGGGAGTTTCTCCCATTCTTCTCTGCAGATCCTCTCAAGCTTTGTCAGGTTGAATGGGGAGCGTCGTTCAGGTCTCTCAAAAGATGTTTGATCCGGTTCAAGTCTGGGCTCTGGCTGGGCCACTCAAGGACCTTCAGAGACTTGTCCCAAAGCCACTCCTGCATTGTCTTGGCTGTGTGCTTAGGGTCGTTGTCCTGTTGGAAGGTGAACCTTCGCCCCAGTCTGAGGTCCTGAGCACTCTGGAGCAGGTTTTCGTCAAAGATCTCTCTATACTTTGCTCCATTCATCTTTCCTCAATCCTGACTAGTCTCCCAGTCCCTCCCACTGAAAAACGTCCCCACAGCATGATGCTGCCACCACCATGCTTCACCGTAGGGATGGTGCCAGGTTTCCTCCAGATGTGACGTTTGGCATTCAGGACAAAGAGTTCAGTCTTGGATTCATCAGACCAGAGAATCTTGTTTCTCATGGTCTGAGAGTCATTTAGGTGCCTTTCGGGCAAACTCCAAGCGGCCTTTCATGTGCCTTTTACTGAGGAGTGGCTTCCGTTTGGCCACTCTATCATAAAGGCCTGATTGGTGGAGTGGCAGCTCTAGGAAGAGTCTTGGTGGTTCTATTTAAGAATGATGGAGGCCACTGTGTTCTTGGGACCTTCAATGCTGAAGACATTTTTTGTTTCTCTTCCCAGATCTGTGCCTTGACACAATCCTGTATCGGAGCTCTCCGGACAATTCCTTCGAGCTCATGGCTTGGTCTTTGCTCTGACATGCACTGTCAACTGTGGGACCTTATATAGACAGGTGGGTGCCTTTCCAAATTGTCACGCCCTGGCCATAGAGAGCCCTCTGGGTTTATCTATGATGTGTTGGGTCAGGGCGTGACTAGGTTATCTAGGGAACACTATGTTGAGTTTGAGTTGGTTCCCAATTAGAGGCAGCTGGTTGTCGTTGCCTCTAATTGGGAATCCTATTTAAGTTGGTTCCCTTCCCCACCTGCCTTGTGGGTTATTGTTTGATTGTTGTTTTGTATGTGTGTTTTGACACTACATGTGTGCGATCGGTGTTTCTGTTGTTTTTGCATTTAAAGTTATACTTCATTAAAAACATGAGGAACTACACCCGCGCTGCATTTTGGTCCAATCCTTCCAGCGATCGTGACACAAATAATGTCCAATAAATTTAATTTACCACAGGTGGACTCGAATCAAGTAGAAACATCTCAAGGAAACAGGATGCACCTGAGCTCAATTCCGAGTCTCATAGCAAAGGGTCTGAATACTTATGTAAATAAGGTATTTCAGTTTTTTTCATGTGAATACATTTGCTAATATTTCAAAAAAACTGCTTTTCTCTTTGACATTATGGAGTATTGTGTGTAGACTGATGAGGATTTGTGTTTGTTTAATCCATTTTAGAATATGGCTGTAACGTAAGAACATTTTGAAAAAGTCGGGGTCTGAATCCTTTCCCGAATGCACTGTATGTGATAAGTGGTGTCAACCTATCTGGGCATATCTGTTATGCAACAAAGTCTGATCTCAATTGTCATTGGCTACAAAACGGCAGACATAACAAATAAAAACCCAGCCTGCATGGAAAGAAGGAACTCTTTGCACCTCAGATCCCTTTGAAGAAAGAGAGAATATGAAGGGTTAGGGTGAGAAACAAACAGGGAGAAAGAGAAGAGAAGAGGGCTGGCTGGAATGAGCGAGGGAGAGAAAAAAGGGAGAAAATCGAACAAACAAACACTTAACATGCATGTATGACTGTAAGTCGCTTTGGATATAAGCATCTGCTAAATGAAATATATAATCATTATTATATTTGGGTGTCTGAGTCTGGCTTTTTGGACAGGAGGCTGCCTGAGCCTGAGGGTCCTGGTCAGTCTCCTGAAGCTCTGACTCTCTGATCCCTCCTTACTTTTTCTTTCCCTCTCTTTCTCTCTCTCTCTCTCTCTCTCACTATCTCTGTCTTGTTCTCATTTTCTCTCACTTTCTCTCTTACTTTCTCTCTCACTTTCTGTCTCTCCCATTCTGTTTGTCTCTGTCTCTGTCCATCTGTCTGTCGGTCTATCTGTCTTTCCCTCTCTTTCTCCCTCCTCTATCTATCGCCCACTGTCTCTCTCCCCCTCCTGTCTTTATTCGCTGTCTCTGCATGCTGCAGTCTCCCTTATGATCACACAGAGCTTAAGATCAAAGACTCTGTGCTTTATGACAGCAATTAAAAATACTGTTGTCAAAACTCATGTTACAGCAGGGACTGTTGTTGGTAAACAGTTCATTATTTTGACCGCATGACTTCCAGTTCAAGCTTTATTGTCAAATGCACAAGTACAGTGAAATGCTCAAAGTACTGTGGAATGAAATAAAGGATAGATGCTGTTGTTTTGGATAATGTAAGTGTGCTCAGCATTATAATGTGGTTACAAAGAGGGTTAGTGAAAGAATAATAAGTGCCCCTCCAAGGCCAGTAGGTCATGACAGGTCACTGCACCACACAGTGTAGATCAGCGTTGAGGTTAAAACACACAGTGGTAAACCTCACCTGCCCTGCCCTCCACTCCTCCCCCTGCCTGGGTCAGGTGGGACTGTGATCTGATTGGCTCATCGGTCGCATCCCAGCAGCCCTCACCAGGTCAGAGGTTAAGCGTGCATTGACATTTGACATCACAGTGAGACTTGGGGTGTCACGGGGTCTCCAAGGAGACGGAGCAATATCATATGGAATGCTCAAACACCTACCCAGGTAAAATCTCTGACCTGCCCGTGTCCCCATGGAAATCAAGCAAACACTTTGTCATGAATATCGCCATGAATATTCATTCCCTTTACTTCATCCTCCTCTCTTTCTTCTCGTTTGACGAAGGAGTCGAGGAGCGTACTCTTCTGTTCCGCCGGCTGATCCTCACAATTTAAAGGAACGCAATAAGCTTCGAAAGGTCAACGTTGCCTGCGTGATTTTCCCTTTGAAGAACCTTCATCGTTTTTTTTTTTACTCGTTTGTATTTTGAACGGTGGTAATCTACCTATACAGATCTTGAATTAACAGAGATGTTGTTTATATACTTGGCTGTATTTGAGTTGTACGATTCGGATGTTGACGTTAAAGGTTCTTACTAGAAATGAAGCTAGATCACAGATCCCTCCCACTCCCTCTTTGATAATCAACGCCATGTGTAGCTTGCTCTTCATTCGTTTTCAAATGTTCTGTTTCTGATAACCTTCATGGGATAAAATAGCTTTGGTGACGCTGTGCATTTGAATCATGTTATTATGTAAGGAAGAACTTTTTCGTTTAATAATGACGAAACACTAAGAATGCAAAAGGTAGTTTGTGATCCGGTTAGAAGATGACTGCTGATGTTCCATTGAACATGTCATTTTGTTCTAAAATAGGCCTTGTTCTTTTCCCTTCCTGTTTAAGTTCTGGATGTTCACTCTTTTCCCTTCCTGTGTAAGTTCTGGTAGTCCCCTCTTTCCCTTCCTGTGTAAGTTCTGGTTGTCCCCTTATTTCCCTTCCTGTGTAAGCTCTGGTTGTCCCCTCTTTTCCCTTCCTGTGTAAGCTCTGGTTGTCCCCTCTTTTCCCTTCCTGTATAAATTCTGGTAGTCCCCTCTTTCCCTTCCTGTGTAAGTTCTGGTTGTCCCCTTATTTCCCTTCCTGTGTAAGCTCTGGTTGTCCCCTCTTTTCCCTTCCTGTGTAAGTTCTGGTAGTTCCCAGTTTACCTTCCTGTGTACACAGTTAGTATTACTTATTATTTCCTCTTATTTTTGGTTGAGTCATTGTATATTATATTTATTTTGTAATTATATGATTCATGCTATTTAAAATAGAATTGTCGCATGATATGCGTCATTGTAATGTGTTTACTTTTGCCTAAACAGAAGACATTTCCAAAAAGCTTTCTTATAAAATATTTTATAAAAGTGTTTATGAAAATAGTTCATTTAGATTATAACACCTACAGTTTTACTTTGGAAAGAAATGACCTGAAATCGTAGGATGCTGTACTTTTTACAGTTGCTTAAGCTACATTGTTATTCAAAGCACAATTATGCAGATTCTAAATACTCTGTAATTGTTGAACTGTGCCATAGCCTACTTCTGCAGAAAAATTATAATGATGATGAAATAATCACAGTCTTACTTACCTCTGCCAGCAAGTCAGTCAGCATGATTAACTTGAATACTGACCCGTACAGCACATCCAGTCTTGTAGAGTCTTAACCCTCACTATGTGGTCTATACCTTGTGGTCTATAGCTCCTATGAAAAGTTGTCTAAATCCATCACACAGGGGTTAAATATACATGCACCGGTGCATGCATGCATGCACAAACATGCGCACACACACACACAAAACACACACACAAAAACAAACAGGGCTTTAACTCTTTGCTCTTGACCACTGTCAATATACACAGAGGTCACATTCCGGTCACACTACCCAGGTGTCGCGGGGCTGTTGCTAGGATACAGCCAGGTTCTGTTGTAGAGACAGAGTCAAACAGGGAATACAGGGAGGAAGATGGGTGTGTGAGAGAGAGAAATTAGAGAAAGATGAGTGTCAGAGAAGGGCAGATAAAGGCAAAGGAAGAGAGCGAACGAGAGAAAGCAAGCCACAGTAATAGAGAAAGACAGAGATGGCCAGACACACTTGTAGGCTACAGTGCTAAACATGAGAGAGACAGAGAGACAGAAAGAGAAAGAGAAAGAGAAAGAGAAAGAGAAAGAGAAAGAGAAAGAGAAAGAGAAAGGGAGGACGTGTAAAAAGCTCCATGTGAATTAACATCAGGCCAACCTGAAGGTCACACCCCATGGGTGGCTGTCCATAGAGAGTGTGAGACTGGAGACGAGGTTCTCTCTCTCACCCCCAGGGCTCCACACAGCTTCTGGTCTGTCATTGTCAATACTTCCAGGCCAGGTCAACCTTATCCCAACACAAAGGTGAAGAGAAGGGGAGGGTGGGGAGAAGTGGAGAATGAGATGGAGGGTAAGAGGGAGAGGAGTGGAGGATAGGGAGAGGGGAAAGAGGAGAAGTGGAGAGGGGGAAAATAATACAGCAAAGAGCTTCTATTTTTATGATTGAGTTCAAGTTTAAGTTTATATTCAGCACCGTCAACACTGTTTTTACACTGGGGTTCTATGGAAGTAGAGGTGGGGTTCTATGGTCATGGGAGGAGAGCAATGGCAACCCGCCATTCAGAATTTTGACCTCCACCTTTTTAGCTAGGGTCCTATGGTCATGGGAGGGAAGGTTGGGTTACGTGGTCATGGGAGGAGAGGTTGGGTTACATGGTCATGGGAGGAGAGGTGGGGTTACATGGTCATGGGAGGAGAGGTGGGGT